>PVJD01017909.1:0-16140 GCA_004026545.1 Mormoops blainvillei | reverse complement strand
CCCCTTTAAGTCTGTTCCATGTTTCCGTGTCTCATTCTATATTGCTCGTTAGTTTATTTTGTTCATTAGATTCCAAATATAAATGAGGTCATATAGTATTTGTCTTTCACTGCCTGGCTTATTTCACTTAGCATAATGCTCTGCAGTTCTATCCATGCTGTCTCAAGGGTAAGAGTTCTCTCTTTCTGCTATGTAGTATTCCATTGTTTAAATGTACCAGTTTTTTAATTCACTCATCTACTGATGGACACTTGGGCTGCTTCCAACACTTAGCTATTGTAAATAGTGCTGATGTGAACATAAGGGTGTATAAGTTCTATTGAATTGGTGTTTCAGGATTCTTAAGGTATAGTCCTAGCATTGGAATCCCTTGGACAAAAGGCAGTTCCATTTTTAATTTTTTGAGGAAATTCCATACTGTTTTCCACAGTGGCTGCACCCGTCTGCATTCCCACCAAAAGTGCACTAGTGTTCCTTTTTCTCCACATCCTCACCAGCACTTGTTTGTTGATTTATTGATGATGGCCTTTCTGACAGGTGTGAGGTGATATCTCACTGTGGTTTTAATTTGCATCTCCCTGCTTTTATTAAATTTCTATTGCAGTATTTCATGTTAGTTCACAGTGTTAGCATGTATGAAGAAGGAGAGTCGAAACCTCATTTAATGCTAAGAATTTATAAGTTTATTCAACATTTTAATATCAATGGTTGTACATCTTGTGGGTTTATGAACTTTAACACATTTTTTTAATACCTGAAGTTTATGTATGGTGACTTATTTGTGAATTAGCACTTATAAAATATTTAAACACTTAACTTTGGTAATGAGAATGAGGTTATATTACCATGCCACAGTGTCACCATCTAATAACAATGACACTAGAGTTTATCTCTTTTACCCACATTTCTCTGTGTTTCTTCAGAAAGTCTTCATAACCCACTGATGTGTGCATCTCTCAATTTACAGATAAATTAGTCCTTCCAGGTCCAAGTTGCTGTTTGTGATTTTAAGTCTTCTCATTGTATGTCGCTTAGCGGGGGCCAGAACATTTTTTTCTTATCACTGAGTGCTCATACATTGACTTCTCAGTTATATATGTAAAACACCTGTTCTAAGGAAGAAAAGATCTGTTTCTTGATCTTCTTAAGCTCAACACAGTTCCCATGGAAATAAGGTTGTAATGACAACTTAAAATGAATTCTAAGGCATTTTGTCCGTTATAGAGGAGAAATGTCTCCTTATGCATCAGAATTATGGTACCATAGTTTTACTGTCATTGTTAAGGGTAGGAGTATATTTAATTTACTTAAAACAGAGAAAACATTTTAAAGGGGGGGGATACTGACCTTACGAGCAGTTACAATAGAATTAAAAGGAAACAATAAGGGAACATACTAATTTTGGTTAGGTGAGATATCTGATTTGCTGAAGTAGCTCAGGGCTTCCTTTCTTTATGTGTTTAGACTGAAAGCAGAACTAATCATGGGTTAGAGTCTAAGTCTAGAGAAGTGGGTGTTTGGCTTCTTGGGTCAGTAGATGGCAGTGAACATGTACATAAATTAAGGGCAGAAACATTCTACTTCAGTAAACTCAGTCTTCTGATATCTTAATTGTACATATTAATTTAAGCACGAGATGTCCAACCTTTTGGCATCTCTGGGCCACAGTGGAAGAAGAGTTGTCCTGGGCCACACATGAAATACACTGTGGCACGTAACCACAAAAAAGTTATCATTACGTTTTAAGTAAATTTATGATTTTGTGTTGGGTTGCATTCATAACCATCCTGGGCCACGTGTGGCCCGTGGGCTGGAGCTCGGACACCGCTGATAAAGTATTGAATTAGTGAACCAGTCTTTAAATGAGACTGGCTTCCTTCAGCTCAATTATCCAAACTTTATTGAACATTCTATGTACAAAGATCTGAATTAAAGTACTGTGTTGACCCACAGGAGCCCACGTTGCAGCGAAGTAGTAATGGCAAAAGCAGAGGGCCGAACTGCGAAGCTAACAGGCAGTCCAGAGCAGCTGAGCATATCGTACTGGCTGCAGAGGAAGAGTAGATAAGGGGAGCGTGGCAGTAGACCTGGCAGAATGCCCGGTGGTAGGAGCTGTACTCCACTAATAGTAATGACCTCTCTCCTTCTCCTTCCCAAGGGTAGGAATGGATCTGGATGCCTGGGGTCTTAAAGCTGGTTATTTCAAGAAGAGAAAGTTGTGAGAAGTGCCGAGTCAAGGGCCAAATAGACGATGGTATTGGTAGTGTGGAGGTGGGTAAATATCACAGGGCAAACTTAAGGTGGCATTTCTGAAGTTCATTCAAATAGCAAGTAGCAAGCCTCCGTGAGAGGGAAGACAAGGCAAGACTTATGTTAGCTGACGTGGCCAAAGTTTGGAGGAAGCCCACTGAAAACTGAGTGAGCAGCAATTGCCCTAGGAAGTGCTGTAGGAGTTTGCTAGCGCTACCGTAACAAAGCTCCACAGACTGGGTGGCTTACATAAGAAAAGTGTATTTGCTCACAGTTCTGGAGTCTAGAAGTCTGAAGTCAAGATGTCAGCAGAGTTGTTTTTGTCTGAGGGCTTGGGGGAAAGATTTGCTCCAGGACTCCCTTCTCGGCTTATAGATGGTCACCTTCTCCCTTTGTTCTTCGTGTGGTCTTTCTTCTGTGTGTGTCTGTGTCCTAATCTCTCATAAGGACACCAGCCATGCCATATTAGCACCCACCCTAATGACCTCATTTTAACTTCATTACTTCTCTAATGATCTTGCCTCCAAATATGGTCACGTTCTGAGGTAGCTGGGGTTAGGGCTTCAACACTTGGCTTTTGCGGAAGACACAGCTTAGCTCATAACAAGTGCCCTGTTGTTAACAGACATCATCTCCTTCTCTAAGTAACTACTGTGCTCTGATCCAGATAAAACAGATGAACGAGACAACTCTTCCTCCTAGAGTGCTTACTGTCTATTGGGGTAGGTGGTTGGGTAGTCATTCTGCCTTGATATCTGAGTAAAGGTTCACAGAACTTAAGAGATGGGAATAAGCCTAGCAAAATAATGAAAAGATCTGGAGAGAGCGTGCTGCGACAACCCAAGCAGAAAATGAGATGGGTGAGGGCAAATTTTTCTTCGTAGGGCAGAATTTAGACACCACCAGTGGTATAATCATACAGGCCTAAGAAATATTAATATGGTGATGTCTGACATATAAATTTAACTATATATGTGGATCACTTTCAATGAAATTGAGCCTATGTCTGACTTTGGTTGTTGCTAAACATTAGACACACTGTCTTGATGACAGCTTTGTTGGGGACATGAAATATATACCAAACTGACAGGATAGTAGTGTTTATCCATCTGTCTTTGGTGAATTTAGTGATATTTAGAACTAAATGATTTTTCAGAATTTCACAATAGGGACATAATTTCACTCAAAAGACCAGAATGAATAACCTCTGTAGTGTTCTACCAAACAAAGCCTGAGCCAATATTTTGACTCTATTGGCAGCTTTTTCTGTATTGAGAAAAAATATTCTATGCTGGACATAGTGATTGCTTAATAAAATAGCTCACTGACTAATAAATCCTTGGATTTTATGGCCTTTAAAATAAAAAAAAATACTACTCGTGGATTTCCAACAGTATTAATGAAACTCTAAAGGCCAGTACTTACAAAATATCATTAGATTTAATTAATAAAATATAGGTTATGTTTTCTAATGTAAATTACATCTGCATACGTAATACATGCTTTCACTCATATAGCAGTACAATGGTAATTCATCACATTAATATATAAAATGGGCATTTCAAATAAGAGCCACATAAAATTGTTTTTACTGGCTTATCCCCTCTGTTAAGATTTTGTAACAAAAGAGTCAACAAACACAACAGACATTAAAATGCTTTCACTTGACTCAGTGTTGCCTCATGCCCCTGCAGTGAGCTTACTCTGTACTTTGAGACTTGCCTTAAATAAATCAGAGAAAGAGTTGCAGAGGAAAATAGTTATTGTGCTCAGCATTCAGGTAAATTCCTCAGGAGAATGACACTGGATTCAGTTTGGGGTAGGTTATTTTCATTGTGACTTCCCTCACAATGTAATCCCCTCACAATGTAATCCCTCCCAAATACACAATGTTTGTATTTGGGGCTGCTTGGCTTCACTGCTTAGCTACTTCCCCATACACTCTGTGGGATGGTTTCTGAGACGTTGATTTGCCGTAACATTGGCTTCAGGAAAACCCAGAGAACTAGGACAACAGCGTCAATATCTCTGTTGGTTTTACATTATAAACATTCTGTTCACCAGCTCCTAGTTAATAAAGAGCATTGAGTGTTTTCCAGTTCCCATCAGTTGAGAGGAAGTTCCATCAGGAAGTACACAGAGTCTTTCTCAGGAGTGCAGTCTGTTGGAGAACAAGGGACACGCCGTGAAAGAAGATATCATAAAGTCTCATGCAAATAAAAGCAGGTCACTTGTAGGCATTTGCCATGTAAACCTTGGTCAGGGAACTGGGGGAGAGGAGGGCTGGTTTGGTAGATGAAGGAACTCTAGGTTCAGCTGACCCCTGTATACCGATTCTATCTTAGCTCGTCTTTGCTTAGATACTGAGGAAATCATATATAACAGCAAATCCTTGCAGGGGAGTCCAACACGCAGCCCATGATGGCTATGAATGGAGCACAACACAAAATTGTAAATTTACTTAAAACCTTTTTTTGTTCATAAGTTTTCATTAGTGTTTGTGTATTTAATGTGTGGCCCCACACAGCTCTTCTTCTTCCAGTGTGGCCCAGAGACCCAAACGGTTGGACAGCACTGTAAGCACTATCTGCCAAGCTCCACTTTTATGTGTATATATGTATTGAGGGCTGTCCAGGAGGTATCCAGTCATGTCGTATGAAAAATGGAGACATACATTGAAAAAATACATGATACAGGAAACATTGCACATAGGACAGTGATGCCTCGGTCCCCTTCAGAGTGGGCACCTTGGGACCTCACACAGTTCTCCTAGTTGCCATCACCTGCCCCATCGTGTTTTCCTGAATCTCATCGACAGTCTGAAATCTCTTCCATTTCAAAGATGATTTTAGTTTTGGGAAAAGCCAGAAGTTCCAGGGTGCCAATTCTGGGCTGTAGAGGGACTGAGTCACCTGGGTGATTTGATGTTTCACCAAAAAACACCGCATGAGATGTGATGCATGAGTGGGTGCATTGTTGTGATGAAGCTGCCAATCACCAGCTGCCCATAGCTGTGGCCTTCTCAATCCTCCAAGTAGTTTCTGTGGAAGACTGCTTAACACAAAATTTGATGCAGATTTGTTGCTCTATTTGCTCATTTTTGAATGCTACGACCACACAGTACACATGCTCACTCAACGGTGTCTACCGCCCCCATTGACTAGTACAGTGATGTTGTCATGGTTCCTGCATGTGCATTTCAGTCCACCCTCCTTGACTGCCAGCTTATATCGATGTCAGGCAAACCCTTCTCATAGTAACAATGGCTGGACTTTTTCTGGACAGTCTCAGTGTGTGTGTGTGTGTGTGTGTGTCTCTCTCTACACACACACACACACACACACACACACACACAAATCCTGACTAAAACCGTGAGATACTTTTATTCATTTTACAGATGAGGAAACTGAGGCACAGAGAGGTTAGCTAACTTGCCCAAGGTTATAAGGTTATACAACTAGTAAGTGTTAGTGCCTGGGCTCAAATCCCAGGCCTATCTCCTAAGAAATATTTTGGTCAGTCAGTCCTTGCACACCACCCCTCACACACACACTTAGAAATACACACATAGAGCTGGAAACCAGTCTCTGAATTCCAGCGCCAACCCTGACCTTTATACCCAATTCATACATTCAGATGGGGGCTCTCTGTTAGTGTGTACTTCTTACTGAATTTTTAAAATTGTGCTTCACATGTTTTCCAGAAAATCCTGCTCACCTCTTCCTGGACTGCCCTGTTGCCAAACTCTTGTTGCTAAGTCTCCTTCTTTGTGGATGGTAGACATTCACTAAGTGAATACTTCTTGTCCCCTGCCATCATCTTCTGGATCAAATTAATGGGGCCCTGCTGACCTACAAAAATCTAGCTACTTTTTTCATCCTTTTCAGTTGGTTATATAACCCCAATAGTTATATCTGTTGTTCTCGGACCGAGACAACATATGTAAAGTATGCAGTGACTTGTTTTTTTTTTGCAAGGTGTAATTCAGAGTAGATGGGACAATGGAAAGGACAACATTTACAAAGATCAGCAGAGAGAAAGTCTGGATGTTGTAAAATGACTCACTTGGAATGTTATTCCCATATCAAGAGTTGGAACTCTTTTCTTATTTCTTAAGCACTACTTCATTTCCATCCATTGAGTAAAATAGTAATACAGTAGTAAAATGTAACATTTTCACTTCACTATCCTTAGCAATGGCTTTTAAATTTTATGGTTGGTTATATTCCAATGCCTGCCCTTAAATACCGGGAATGTAGCCTGTCATATCATAGTCCATATTACAGTGGTTAAGTCCTACCTTACTTACGGATATTGGTTATAAAATTGGCCTTACTAAAATATTTGACCATTTTATGTCTCCGCAGTCTTTCTATGCATCTCAGGGTGTGTGATATTTCTAAATGAGCCCCAGCAAATCAGAATGAGTACTATGACACAGTTTTAAGACAAAGGAGGAAAAATAACCTGTACTATCTTCTTCTAATAGTTCATTGAGAGCAGGGCTCCTATGAAGAAGTGTGTTGAAGTGGAGAAGGGTGCTTAAAACACCCAGTCCAACTGTCAGCCCTCCCATTATCTGGAGATTTGACTTAATGCAAGCCACTCAGTATCATGCAGCCATAGCTAACTCACCGACAAAAGAGGGGTTTTGCAACAGTTCTCTCAAATAATTACTTGCTTCAGCCAAACTAGTTAAACTAAAATCTGACATTGTCAAAGTTGTGCAGAAACAAGTATATATTACTGATAGTGCTACATTTGGCACTTAGAGCAGTTCGCCACCTTTTGGCATAGACATTGGATTGCTCACATTTAAATTTATGTTAAGAAAACTAATCCAGACTGAGAAAGATTATCGCTCGCTAAAATACTATTTATAATAGCACATTATTTATTTTACCATCCGTCTACAGAAAAGAAAAACCTTAAATGCTCAGTAATAAAGTAATAGTCAAGCAAATTAGTGTCTCCACTATATAAAATATTATGTTACTATTCAAAATGGTGAATATGGAGCCTATTTTATTATACGAGTCAGTAAATTATGGCTAAGTTGGACCAAATCCATCTCACTGCCGATTTTTGTAAATAAATTTTTATTGGAAAACAGCAGTGCTATTCCTGTCTGTATCTTCTGTGCCTGTTGCTGTGCTACAGTAACAGTGGTGAGTAGCTGTGACAGGACTGTATGGTCATAAAGCCTAAAATATTTACTACATGGACCTTTACAGAAAGACTTTGCAAAGTGCTGACTGAAATGATACTTACACCAAAGGAAAGCAAAACCCAAAATTGCATATTCAGTGGATTATACCTGTAAAATTTATTATTTTTAAAGATTACATTTATTTATTTTTAGAGAGAGGAGAAGAGAGGGAGAAAGAGAGAGAGAGAACCATCAGTGTGTGATAGAAACATCCATTGGTTGTTTCTCGCACACACCCAGCTGTGGGCCTGGCCTACAACCCAGGCATGTGCCCTGACTGGGAATTGAACTGGCGACCTTTTGCTTTGCGGGATGAAGCCCAACCAACTGAGCCACACCAGTCAGGGCTGTAAAATTTATTCTTTATGCACACACCAAAAAACCATGTACAGACAACATGCAAATAAATTGAACACATTGCTGCAGCATGATGATAGTGGTGAAATAAGGTGATTTTTCCAAATTCTATTGGTGTTTGTGTTTCAAATTAATAAGCCAATATTTTAAAACTTGAACATGTACTTCTAGGCCAGGGTGCTATGATAAAGAGTGTCAGTATGTCGGCCTGTGGTGACTGCACAGGGAACGGCCATTGCTGTATAAGCACTGGCAGCTTAGCACTGTCTGCCAGCGCCGGTGATACTGATGTCACATATTCACATAGGACAACCTCCCACTGACAGTGCCATGTATCTGCTTTCAATGGACAGCTCTTTCCCTGCTGCATTCCTAGATTAAATGGTTCAGTATAGCACTGACGATAGGAATAGCACGCTTTGTTATTTTGTTATTCTCACAGCCCAACATTACTGGAATTAGCAAGATAATTTATTTGACTTTATACTCCAATGGCACTTTAAAAAGCGATACTTGCTTTTGGAACCTCTCAAGGCTCCAAATTAGTAGCCAGTCTACAAATTAGAGAAACCAGACTTATAATGGGCCTGCTAATCTTTAAAGGGAATAGATGAAAAGCAAGTCGACATGGTAGTTACCCCCAGTGACATGAACAAGGCTCCTCGTTTTCACCTCAAAATAATGTTGTGTGCTCTTTTGCCAAGAGGAGGATGCTAGAGTTGTAAGGCTCCAAGTTGAAGAGAGACTTTTGCCAAATTACTCAAATCCTAGACCTCACTTTCCCATCTGGAAAAGGACGCATGCATCAGATGAGTGCTTCTCAGCTGTGGCCACAGTAGAGTCATTTGGCAGTCAGAATTATGGGGCAGGAGGGAGGAGAGGAAGAGGGAAAGGGAATCAAGGCACCTCGTAGCCATATATTCTTTAAAATCCAACTGGATGATTCTTTTTTTTAACAAATATTTACTTTATTTATTTTTTAGAGAGAAGGGGAAGAGAGGGAGAGAAACATCCATGTGTGGTTGCCTCTCGCGCGTCCCCTACCTGGGACCTGGCCCACAACCCAGGCATGCGCCCCAACTGGGGAATTGAACCGGCGACCCTTTGGTTTGCAGGCCAACACTGCAATACATTGAGCCACACTAGCCGGGGCTAAAACTCTTATGTTTTAAAGTAAAAATTGTCTGCAAATAAAACCATAATGAAATATCACCCAATACTTGGTATGATGGCTGTTACTAAAAAAACAAGCAATAACAAATGCTGGCAAGGATATGGAGAAAAGGGAACTTATGCACTGTTAAGTGTGAATGTAGATTGGTACAGCCATTGCCCTGGCCGGTGTGGCTCAGTTGTTTGGGCATTGTCCTGCAAAACGAAAGTAGCAGGTTTGATTCCCAGTCAGGGCACACATGCCTCAGCTGCGGGTTCGGTCCCCATTTGGGGCACATGCAAGAGGCAACTGATTGATGTTCCTCTGTCACATTGATATTTCTCTCCCTCTCTTTCTCCCTCCCTTGCCCTCTCTGGAGAATCAATTTAAGAAAAAAAATTTAAAAATTGGCACAGCTGCTATGGAAAACAGTATGGGGATTCGTCAAGAAACTAAAAATAGAGCTTCCATATAACCCAGCAGTTCAGTTTCTGGTATTTATGCAAAGAAATGAAATCACTATCTCGAAAGATATTTGTACTTCCATGTTCACTAAAACATTATTCACAATAGCCAAAATATGGAAGCAAGCTAAGGTTTTTGGCAGATGAATCAATAAAGAAAATGTGAGATATACATATGAGGAAGGACCCAAAAAATGGAATTTATTTATAAAAAAGTGTGTTTATTCTTACATGTTTAAACTTCAGTCACCTTCAAAGTACTCTCCATTTGATGCAGTATATCTATTGAGACATTTTTCCCACTGCTCAGAACAAGTTTTGAACGCATCTATTTTGCTGTATTTTAGTGCTTCTGCAGTTTTTTGTTTTCACCTCTTCCACACCAGCAAAATATTACCCTTTGAGGACTTTTCTTATCTGGGGAAACAAAAAAGAGTTGCTCAGGGTGGCGAGTGAGATCAGGTAAGTAGGGAGGGTTGGAGCATGGGGGTCATGAACAGTCAGTGCGGTGTGGGCAAGTGTGCTCGTAAATCACCCACTGTGAAATGGGCAAACACATTGAAAGAGTCTTAAAAAAAATTCACTGATGCTAAAACCATCCCCTCAAAACAAGACCAGCTGGCACACTGATCCAGATGGGGTCCTAGGACACTCGCCTAGCAGGGAGAAGCCTGTAGTACAAGGGGCCCGCCCTCCAGAAGATAATTCCGGGGTTTTTTGGGTTTTGCCTTGTATACCTCCATATGTATAATGGAATATTATTCTGCTTTAAAGAAAGAAAGAAAGAAGTCCTGCCATTCGTGATAGCACAGACGGACCTTGAGGACATTATACTAAGTGAAATAAGTCAGAGAAAGACAAAATAAAACAAAGTAAAAATTGTCAAGTTTAATCCTCCTAACAAATTTCTGAAGTTGATATCCTTTTCATTATTCCAATTGAAGCTGAAGAGACTAATGTTTATCAGGGGTTAACTATTTTGTCCAAGATCAAGGGCTACTAAAAGACAAAACTGGAATTTTAATAGATTTGTTTAAGTCCAAGGCCTGATACTCTCTCCACTGCACTGTACTCTTTTCAAAAGTAATTTTTCTGAAGCTACCAAGTTATTTTGTATACTCATAACTAGGGTGTTCTGCCAGCTGCCGAAGTTGAAGATCCCTGGGTCAGAGCTTTCAGGCGTTTGCTTTGTGGGGCAGGAAGAATAATTTCTCTTCTGCCCTTCTAGGTTCTTGGCTGAGACACCTCTGCAATCAAAAGACAGAATAACAGGAGAAAAATAGAAGTTTAATAACATGAATACATCCTGTACATATGTGAGAGACCCAGGAAAACTGAGTAAGTCCCTAAATTGCCCATGCCACCACTTTAAACACTCTCTCCAGCTAAAGACAAAAGAAGATGTTGGGAGGTGGGGAGCCAGTTATGGCAGGTTTTGGGCAAAGCACAGTAAAGGAGGGTGAACTTGTTATGTAGGTTTGTCCTTACTTCCATTGGAAAGAGCAAGCCTATGTAGTTCCTTCGCATCCTAGAGGTTAATATCCAGTCAATACATCTGTGTTTACAGTTACCCTTTTAGTGCTGGTTGTGCTGTTGTGAAATGAAACAAAAAATTATGAGCTAAATTATTCTGTTATCATTGTCTCTTCTTTCATTGAGAACACCTAGGAGGCTATTGAAAAATACCCCAAGTTACTATATTAAAAATGAACACAGTTGGTATGGATTTTTAAACGTTAAGTGTAGAGATACATCTGTAGGATATTTTGTGCTTTTGAAAATCAATAAGATAATGCAATAAGTAGTCATTGAATACTTCCCATGTGCTGGACTCTTCATAAATGTAATTTCATTTATTCTTCTCAGCAGCCGTGTGTGGTAGGTGCTATTATTCCATATGGATAAATGAGAAATCCAGGGCTTGCAGACCACACAAGTAGTAAGTGGCAGAAGTGAAACTGAAATCTACTTCGACCTGACTCTAAAGATGTGTTCTTTTCGTTTTGCCTCATTGTGTCTCTGTAACTTCATTCATTACTTTCTTGTGCAAAAAAAAAAAAGTTTTTCTTTAGTACCTAATCTAACATGCTTATCATTTAAAGTTATGTAACTGTTATGGGAGAAAATCCCAGAAACTCGGTTCTTCTCGCCAATGCAATAAAGAATTAGAGATCAGTGAGTGTATTAGCGTGCAAGCAGGGTTTATTGGTCATCTGTTCTCATGGAAGAGAAGGGGCCTAGCTAAGGTGGGGGTGGGGAGGCTGAAAGGCTTAGGTTCAGGGCGAAGCAGGGTAAGGGCAGCGAAGGTAAGGGGTGACCAGAAGCCGGGGTGGCAACTGCAGGGGTGGTGAGGGCGGGTGTGACAAGCACACCTGTGGCCAGAGAGCAAAGAGTGCCAAGCCCCCAGGGTCCTTTGTCCTGAGGACTTACACAGTTGGCGGAGTGAGGGATGAGGGGGAAGAAGAAGTTATATATTGATTGACAGGTAAAGGTGGTGCTCGCTTTCGGTGGGGGGTGGAGCGTGAATACCCAAAGGTGTTAATGGGCTTCTTCCTTTGGGCGCTGTGGGCCCTTTCTGGCCTTTCAGGCCTTGGGATGAAAGCAGTTTCAAAGGCTTTCTTTTCCAGATAGTGGAGACAAACACAGAATTGCAAGGGCTGCCCTCCTTCCTGCCTTTATTTCCCCCCTGGCTGCCCATTCTACCATAACATAACTGCAGATCATTTCACAGTTGTCAGACACCATCACTTGTCATACACTTGACTAATAGGTTTCCTGTGGAGTTCTTCTGAGCTGATAAAAGAAATAATCATCCTGGTTATAGAAATCCATATTAAAAATGAGCTGTTGACCTGACTCCCTTCTAGATGTCACGTACTAGAGTACTGGGTCAGGGTTTTTTCCCTCTGATGAAAGTTTGCTTTTTATTTGCCATGTCTGCTGCAGTTGTCCAAGGAATGTAGTACCTTAGTTAATTGTTTTTTTTTGTTTGTTTGTTTCTTTTTTGGTGAGATCTCTTCCTCCTCCTATGGTTTATCTTTTCATATCAAGAAAACAAGTGACAAAGTTTTAAAAATATGAAGATGGACTTTGTAGTTTGTCCTTCTGAATCAGATGTGCATCCAGTGACATTCAGCTGACTACATGAAAGGACCAGAGGGGTAAAATGCAAACCAGAGGGAGCCTTTTGCCAGATCCTTCCGTAAGTGAACCTGGGCTAATGATGAAGTAACTGTATAAGTTAGCCAACTAGATGGGATCCTTTTGAGAGTGTGAGAGCGGGACCTCTTAATAGTTATGCTGGGATAACAGGCATTAACCTGAACGTAGCATCACACTGTCTCATGGGCATCACCATGAAAATAGTGCTTGCTGTGTTGGAATTTTAATGCTGAATTCAAATGTACCTGAAGTTGTCCTCTTAGCTCTAGCTAAGCCAGCATTTATTACCTATCTACTATGTGCTGCGGTCTGTGATGGATGTTAGGTTCAGTAGTGGAGGGTGGGTACAGTACAGGAGGATAAGCACAAAACTGGATGGGCAGGGACATAAATGACCACTCCTAATGTGCTTTGGGTGGTAGTTAAGATTTGAGCGTTCCCTGGGAGTGTAGTGCAGGTGATAAACTGTGATCCGTATTTGGGATGGAGGAAGGGAGGATTATGGAAGTCTTGAAATGTTTGGGCTAAACCTTGAAGGATGAAGTTTTGATTGAAAAAAGGACATTCAGGACAAGAGGGCAAAGCATACGTAATGGCACTTGGATGTGAAAGTGCGTGTAAGTTAGGAGACACATGAGTGGATTGGTGTGGCTGGAATATGAAGAACATAGGAGACCAAGGTAACAAATGAGGCCTGAATAGTCAAGCAAGACTATTCTTACCTCACTTATCGTCACTTACCAGCAAGACTGTGAGGGTTTTATAATCTTAAAGGCCTCTCCATACGAAGGAAAAACAAAAATTTGTTATATAAATCACTCAAAAGTAGAATCAGATAATAACATTAGGGAGGCAGATTTCAGTGCTTGCCCCAAGAAACATATCCTTACACACATTTTCTTATTTTTTAATTTATTTTTTAGAGGGGAAGGCAGGGAGAAAGAGAGGGAGAGAAACATTGATTAGTTGCTTCTCGCAAGTTCCCCGACTGAGGACTGAACCTGAAACCCAGGCACGTACCCTGACTGGGAATCGAACTGGCGACCTTCTACTTTGAGGAACAGTGCATGACCAACTGAGTCACACCAGTCAGGGCCGTATACATTTTCATTCATTAAACCAGTTACTCATAATGTGGTCCTCAGACTAGCAAGCATAGGCTTCACTTGCAAACCGATTAGCATTGCAAATTCAGAGCCCCCAAACTGAACTGCTGAATCCAAAATCTCTTGTGATGGGATCTAAGAAACTGTGTTTTAACTAGCTCTCCCGAGAGATTCTTATGCTCATTAAAGTTTGAGAACTGCTGCATTAAACATTTATTGGGTGCGTCTTTGCTGTCAGCTGCTGTATTGGACACTGGAGATACGGAGTTGACTTGAATTGGGTGCAGTCTCAACCCTTAGTAGTCGAACAGTAACACCTAAATGAAAACCTCCTCTGTCAGAAACATACCACAAACTGATTAAATTGTCAGCTTTGCTGCTAAGTGTTCCATAATCCCAGTACTAAGAATTTAAGGCACATTCCAGAATTTTCCAGGGAACCATGGGAATCTTAGCATCTAAAGCAAGCATTTGTTTCATTATGTATAGTTTTCAGGATAGCTGAATTTGTTTTCAGAGGTAATTCAGATGCTAGTGAGAAATTTGAAGAAAGCTATATTTTATAGATTTTATCATTTTAATAACTTTGTTTACATTTTGTACTTTTATGATAAGCTTATCCATTCAGAAACATATAAATACTTGGCAATCTTTAGCTACTAGAAACATATAAACACTTGGTAATCTTTAGCTATGGGCAGTTATTTTTTTATTATCAAATAGTTCAAATGTACTGAAATGCTTGTGTACCTGTCATGCAGATTTAACCTGTTGCCATTTTGTTATATTAAATAAATAATTTCACACATATCGTGTCAGAGACCAAGAAGTATAGAGAGAATGGATTAGAGAAGTAATTTTTGAGGACGATATAAGGCCTGGTTATTTTCCGGATCTGATGAAAGTCATGAATCCTTGGATATAGGGGACAACAGGTATATGTAGCAGCAGATATAAAAAGAAATACACACTATGTTGAGTGACTACAGAAAACCAGAGACAAAGATCTCAGAATCAACTATAAAGAAAACAAGATGGGATACTATTTCTCTGAGCACTGAGAGAAAATAATCATCAACAGAACTGTGTACATCTAGCCAAACAATCTTAGGAGAGCATGGGGAAAATAAAGACATGTACAATAAGATAAACAAGACAGAAAGCAGTTACAAATGACCTTCATTGTTGGAATGTCTAAAGAATTTTTTTAAAAAAATTTTATTTATTTTTAGAGAGGGGAAAGGAGGGAGGAGAGGGAGAGAAACATCAGTGAAACCTCTAACGCGCCCGATACTGGGGACCTGACCCCCAACCCAGGCATGTGTCTTGACTGGGAATCAAACCTGTGGCCCTTTGGTTTGAGTCACACCAGCCAGGGCGGAATGTCTAAAGAATTTTTATCCAGGTAGAAGAAAGGCTCCAGAAGGAAGGTCTGAGGTGCAAGAAAGAATGGTGAATAAATAAATAAGGAGACAAATAGATAAAACTAAATTAAAGATGTCTGTAGAAAATAACATAAAATATTATAATATATTTGATACATAGTAGTTTAGTAACAAGTTGCATTGTGATTTCTTCTTTATATCAATAGTTGTTTAGGAGCGTTACAGTGAAGCCCTGACTTTTTTTCCTTTTTTATAATGCAAGCACCTGACTTAAGCTTTGCTTGCCCAGGCATGCACTTCAAAGAAGCATCTACTTTAAAGATGTTTACCTCAGATAAACGTTGTGGGACCCCAATATGTGAGCCCCTCTGCCTGTATGCACTGGCCAAAAGAAATGAATGGGCACAGGGTTTCAGTGGAGAAAGTAATTTATTACAGGATTGGTCAATCTGGAGAATACGGTCATAATTTGAATATGGCACGTTCTAATTGTGATTAAAAATAATATATATTTTTGTTATCAGCCATGATTCAACTGTTACAGAAAAATGAAACAACCAGACACTGAGGGGTTAGGAGCACGATCTTTATTTACGTGCATGGGCCCAGAGGAGACAAACTCCAAATTCTGAGCCCAGAACAATAGCCCCGCATTCCTTTTATGCTGGGCTAAGCAGGGGAGGGTATTGGGAGGCATAGTATAGATTTGGCACGAAGGGGCTTACAGAAGTAGGAGAGAAACATTTACAGCATTAGTCAGGGCAGATAGCGTCTCAACACCTGCAGCAGGGCAGATAACATTTCATTTCATCCTTGGTGTTGGCCTTGACTCCCTCTACATTCCCCCCTGTGGGTTCTTAGCGCTTTCCTCTGTCTCTGCACCCAGAAATGGGGTCCTCTGCTCCTGTTGGGGGTCTAGTCCTGGAGATGGTGACAGGTAGCGTTGGCTCGGCAACGGTCCACTCCTCCTCCCCGTCTTGGCTGGTCCTTCGCAGCTTTAGGGCTGGGATTCGGCCTGGACCCTGTTCCAGTCCTGGGTTGGTTTCCTCAGGGT
>PVJD01017908.1:0-16159 GCA_004026545.1 Mormoops blainvillei | reverse complement strand
AGAGGGGACAGTGACCCCAAGTGCTTGGGCCTGCTGAGGGGTAAGAGTGACCCCAAGTGACTGGGCCTGCTGAGGGGTGACAGTGACCCCAAGTGCCTGGACCTGATGAGAGGGGACAGTGACCCCAAGTGCCTGGGCCTGCTGAGGGGTAAGAGTGACCCCATGTGCCTGGGCCTGCTGAGGGGTGAGAGTAGTGCCAAGTGCCTGGGCCTGTTCGGGGGTGACTGTGACACCAAGTGCCTGGGCCTGCTCATGGGTAAGACTGAGCCCCTGGGCCTGGGCCTGCTTGGGAGTGAAAGTGATTTCCTGTGTCTGGGCCCACTGAGGGTTAAGAATGACCTCATGTGCCTGGCCCTGTTCTTGGGTAATAGGTCCCCCCCAAATCTGTGCCTGTTCTGCTGTCAGTGGGATGTGCATTGCCTGGGCTTGTTTCAGTGTGAGAGATGACTTTAGAGACTGGCCCTGCTTGGGGGTGGTAGGGCTCCTCAATGCCTGCTCTTGTTGCTGCATGAGAAAGGCCTCTAGTACTTGGGCCTTCTGAAGTTTGAAAGGGATTTTCAATTTGGGGATTTGTTCAAAAGTGAGAGGAGTCCTCAATGCCTGTGCCTGCTCAGATGGATAAGTTACTGACAAATGCTGAGACATCTTAGGAGTAGGGGCACCCCCCAGTGCCTGAATCTGCCGAGAGCGGGGAGTGATTCCCAGTGCCTGGGCCTCCTCATGAGTGACAGCAGTGGACTTTGTGGGAGACTGCCCAGAAATAGAAAAGGGCCCAGGTGAGGAAGACTGTGTGGAGGTGGGAGGAATGATTGGCATGGAGTGCTTTTCATCAGCAAGAGTCTCTGTCACTTGGAGGTCTTTTCTTTTGTGTAACCGAGATGCATCTTTCCATACGTTCTTCCACCTGGGAGTCAATGTCATTGAAGTGTGGCCTAATATCTTTCCTAGTTCTTCAGAATTTATCTTCATCTGCTCCCTTCCTTTTTTCTGCCACTGACTTTCGTGGTCCTCTGCCTTTCTCATTGGCTTCTGCTTCTCTTCTTCTTTCTCCCAACTGCTTTCCAGCTTCAGATGTTGCACTTCTTTCTGATCCTCCCCCATCTGCTGGCCCTTCCTCTTCTCCAAAGACATTCCTTGCACTTTCATTTTTTGCCTCCCTGCTTCCAGCTGCTGCTTTTGCTTCCACTGCTCTTTCTCCTCTTCTATTTGCTTTTGCTTCTCATCTTGTTCAACCTGCTTTTGCATCTTCTGTTTTTGCTCTTCCTTCCATATTTCCTCCTGCCACTGATTCTGTTTCTGTTGCTCTTGCTTTCCCTCCTTCATCTGGAGCCATGCCTTTTCCTTCTCCAAATTCTTAGTTATCATCTCATAGCTCATCTTCCAGAGATTCCTTTTTTCTTGCAACGGGTGTTTAAGATTCATATCAAAACTTTTTTCTTGAACCTCTTGCAGATATTCCTCCTGCCTTTGTTCTTCCTTCTCCTTGTGGTCTCTCCCTGCTATTGAGGCCACTGGAGCATCTCTTTCACTTTCTATTTCAGTCAAGATCGTTTGTATCACATTGCGAATTACTGGGTCCGTGCTCGCAGATGACAGTAAGGAGCTAATTTCAGACTTAGCATTAATTGGCTCCTGAGAATGCAATCCTGGCATAAGTGAGACTACCTTTTGTTGTTTCATAGGTTTCTCTCCAACTTGTCCTGCATTTTTTATGTCTTTGTATTTTCTCAAGGCTTTTGTCACAGTTTCAGCCATATTTTGGAAATATTCCTCCATTTTTGCCTTTATGATTCCTAATTTTTCCACTTCTGCTTTTTTTAGTATTAACTCCTCTTCTGGCACAGTCTCTTTATCCATAGGCTCTCCCGTGTTATCAATTTTCTCTGTTAAGAAGGCCATTATGGCTTTATGAAATTCTTCTAGATTACTCTGTTCACTTTTGACATCTGGACTTCCTAGAACTTTAGTAGATTCCGAAGTCTCTTTAGTTATTCTAGGCCGTGATTTATCAAGTTCCCGAGACTTGCGCTTCTTGGCGAAGACTGACATGTCTTTCTCTTCAGTTTTTCCTTCTTTGCTTGTGGCAGTTCCTGGAGAGATTTCATGTTTTCTTCCTTTCTTTTTTACTTTCTCAGAGGAATTATCAGGTTGGATCAAACTGTATGGCTTTGCTTGACTACTCATATCACTTTTGCTTTCTTTGTGCATTGAGTCAATGGCAGGCTTCTCTGTATTCTTTGAAGAAATTTGGCTTTTCTCAAGTATATGTTCAAGTTTCATCTTTCTGAGTTGTTCCCACATACTAGTTGCCCTTTTGCCACCTTGGCTCTTTGTGTCAGTAGGAGGGAAATTGGCAGGGACATGTTGAATTTTTGATTCAGTGAGTGACTGTGATTTGGCTTCAGAAAGGACTTTTACCTCTTTACTCTTCTTTTCCAGGGCTGGTAGCTCAATGTGGTAATCAGCTTTGGTCTCTGAGACTATCTGTTTACCTTTATCATCACTCAGCTTAGATCCAGAGGTCTCATGCACATACAGGCCTTTTGTGCTCTCTCTTTTCTGTGATTGATATTGATCAGTCCCACCTTTCTGATAGACATCACCTTTCTTCAGTGATATCTTATCTTCAGTGCCATCTTTGGAAGCTTTTTTCTGTTTTTTCTTAGGTAGAGGGGATTGGTGTTCAATTAAATCTGGAATCTTTTCAACTTGGGCTGTATATGAAATACCTGAGTCCCACTTGATCCCTGAGGCTCTGCTCCTCTTTCTTTGGGCCTGATCCGTACTGTTTTCAAATTCTTTGACCAAAATACTGTCTATACTCTCCTCTTTATCAGTTTTTCTAATGTCCATAGATGATCGCGGAGAAAGCTCAGGTAATGCTTTCAAAGTTGATATGAATGATGCTGTTGATAATTTGGATTGAATAAGATGTTCACATTTTTCTTCTGCATCTTGAAATTTCTGCTGAAGCATTTCATTTTCTTCACTGAGATCTTGTATTATCTTCAAGGAGACCTCTTTTTCTCTTTCACTTGTCTCACTTATATACATATTAGCATTTTGGAGGTTAATAACTTTTACTTCATCCTTTAGTGAACTCAATGCTGTAGAAAGGTTTACTATTGTTGATGATATATATTTAATAGCACTGCTTTCCAATTTATTGAACATCGCATTATCTATGAGTTCCTGTAGCATACCTTGGATTTCTGAAACCTTTGTATTTGTTGCAAATTCATCACTAATCATCTGATCTGGTCTTAAAGCATTGGCTGTTGCAGGTCGCTTTGTAACTCTTTCTTTCCAAGCTCTCCATAGAGCATCTCTAGATGCTAGAAGGAAAAATATCATAAAACACAAAATGATGAGATTGTACTCCTTTTTGTGTGTTGTCTTCTATCTATGTTTAAGCCTAAGGAAGTTAGCAGAAATTAACAGATAGCTAAAGGAAACAAGTATGATAATTACTCATCAAATACAGCATATCAGTAGAGATGGAAATTAGAAAAACCAAGTGGAAAAAAATGGAGCTAAATAGTAAAATAAAAAATTAGCCGAAAAGGTTTGCCAGTAGATTTGAACTAACAGAAGAAAATAGTCAGCAAACTTGACGCTAGATTAGTAGAAATTGTCTAATCTGAAGAACAGGGAGAAGAAAGAATAAAGAAAAATGAACAAAGCCTCAGAGACTTGTGGGACACTATTAAGCATATGAATGTACAAATAATAGAAGGCCCAGAAAAAGAGAGAGGGACATTAAAAGTAATTGAAGAAATAATGGCTAAATCATCCCAAATTTGGTAAAAAAAAACAAAAAAACAAAAAAACCCCCAAAACATTAATTTACACATTCAAGAAACTCAGCAAATTCTATGTAGTACAAATACAAAATAATCCATACCTAGACACATCATAGTCTTTGTCTGAAAGCCAGACAAAGAGAGAATCTTTAAAGAAAAAAGAGAAAAATGACTTATTACAATCAAAAGAGACTCATCAAGTACAAGGGGAACCACAGCCCATTCTTTATCAGGAACAATGGAGGCCAGAAGGCAGTGAGATGATATATTCAAAGTGCTGAAGGAATTATACTTTCAATATATACAAGAGTTTTATAGCCAGCAAATCCATTAAAAAAAAATGATAGTAAGGCATCCATTCCCTGAAATAACATTCTTCCCAAAGTAGCATGCATTAAAAACTCTTATAACCATCTTTATTGTGTGTGTTTTTAAACACTTCTCTAAATGCATTATGGAATGCCTACAATATCCATTCCCTGAAATAATACTCTTTTCAAAGTAGCACGTATGTACAATCCATAAAATAAGATAAGAAATGAGATATACAGAGGGCAAGAAAGCATATGAAAAGGTACACAATATCATGTTATTAGAGAATTGCAAATTACAATAAGATACTGTTACACACCTATTAAAATAGATGCAATCCAAAAAACTGATAATACCAAATGCTGACAAGGATAAGGAGCGACAGGAACTCTTACTTATTACTAGTGGGAAATAAAAAATGGTACAGCTACTTGGGAAGACAGTTTGGCAGTTTTTTACAAAGTTACTTACAAAGTAATGTAGTCTTATATGATGCAGTAATCATTCTCCTAGGTGTTTACCCAATTAATTTGAGAAATTCTGTCCACACACATAAAAACTTGCATGTTTATAACAACTTTATTCTTAAACACGAAAACCTAGAAGCAACCAAGATGTCCTTCGATAGGTGGATAAACAAACTGAGGTACATCTTTACAATGGAACAGTATTCAGCAATAAAAAGAAATATGTCATTAGCCACAAAAAGATATGGAGGGATCTTAAATGTGCATTGCTAAATGGTAGAAACCAGAATAACCTGAAAACCAGAAACCTGAAAAAGTTACATATTGCATAATTCCAATTATATGACATTCTTGAAAAATGTTCCAAAAAAAAAAATCAGTGTTGCCAAGGCCTTGGCGAGAGAAGTGAAAGATGAATAGATGAAAACACGTTTTAGGATGGAGGAACTGTTCTGTATGATAACTGTAATGGTGGATACATGACCATACACATTTATCAAACCCCATAGAACTCTACAGCACAAACAGTGAAACAATGGATGCACAATTTTAAAAATGACTGTTTAGGAGGTTAGGGGATCTCAGGAAGGATACAGACTATGATAAGAGAATCTAACTGTACTAGAAATGTATGACACAACCCCACCGAAAGGGATGGAGGGAAAGGTGGTATCCTACATAACTAGAAATGAATGAAGCCTGCATGTCCGAAGGCAAAAAGAACTGCACATAAGTACTGTACTCCAGTTGATAAGCTTGTTTCCCATGGAGGTATGGGTTAATAGTCTGATACTACTATACCTATATATTGGAGTTCAACAATTAAGGAAATGAATGGCAGATGGTAGGAGCAGGTTTCTCATTGTTAGGTGATTTACAGGTAAGCAAGGATAGGGAGCTAGGTGATAATGGATTAGAGTTAGAGAAATCAATAAGAACTCATGTTTAGCTTAATGTAGTTACAGATGACTATATAGATAAATATTTATAGATATGTGTACGAGGTCTGTCTGGAAAAAGTCCAACTATTGTTAATATAACAAGAACAGTTTGCATGCCATTGATGTAACCTGGCAACCAAGGAGAGTGGACAGGAATGCACATGTATGAACAATGACGACTTCACTATAGTGGTCAGTGGGGGTGGTAGATGCCGTTGAGCATGTATGTACTGTGTGAGCGTCACATTCAAAATGAATGAGCAAGTAGAGCAACAAATCTGCATCAGATTTTGTGTTAAGCTTGAAAATTCCTCCACTGAAACTATTTGGATGATCCAGAAGCCTGCAGCTGTGGGCAATTGGCGATTGGCAGCTTCATCACAACAACATGTGCACACATTTGCCATGTCTTGTGCAGAGTTTTTTGGTAAAATATCAAATCACCCAGGTGACTCAGCCCCCCTACAGCCCAGATTTGGTACCCTGAGACTTCTGGCTTTTCCCAAAACTAAAATCACCTTTGAAAGGGAAGAGATTTCAGACCATCAATGAGATTCAGGAAAATATGACTGGGCAGCTGATGGCGAATGGGAGAACTGTGTGAGGTTCCGAGGTGTCTACTTTGAAGGGGACTCAGGTGTCATTGTCCTATGTACAATGTTTCTTGTATCTTCTTCTATAAATGTATCTATTTTTCACATTACATGACTGGATACCTTTGGGCAGACCTCATATATTCATGGTTTTGTACACACACACACATTTTTGTTTTTGTTTTTGTTTTTGTTTTCCTGTCAGATGAGAGGGCCAAACCAAAATGATACCCCAGTAGCACTGAGCACATCTAGCAGCCAAAATTTGGTTTTTAATAACACTATTCTCTAATAAAAGGAACCAGAACTCTTGAAAAAATAGAAAATTGTAAGATTGGGGTGGGAAATATTCAAGATGAACCTGAATTATCTTGTAGTGCCAGAAAAATGCTAAAAAAAAGATGAAAGAAAAAAACTGTACTGATGGGAGTATGTCAAAGGGGCACAGGAACCAACTGAAACAGGTCCTGATGGCCAAAGCTAGA
Source organism: Mormoops blainvillei (assembly GCA_004026545.1). Lineage (NCBI taxonomy): Eukaryota > Metazoa > Chordata > Mammalia > Chiroptera > Mormoopidae > Mormoops > Mormoops blainvillei. The sequence continues at coordinate 9,558 of PVJD01017908.1, read as the reverse complement.
GTAACTTGAACAAGATATGTAGTATTGAATTACACCCCAAAATATAAAGTAAATATCTATTTTAATAGAAATTAAAAATTCTAAAAAATTAATAAATGGATATGAGACAAATTCTTGTGCATAAGAACTTTAAATAATTAATGTAGATATTCCACCCTAAAGGAGTGGGCTGCACATATAAACTTCCTTTTAAATAGTACAGTATGGAAAATGAGGAAAAAGAGTAGCTTTATAGTGGAGAAACCTGAAAAGCACTACTTTAGTCAGGTGATTAATGTCAGCATGAAGTCACAAATCATTTGATAATATGATTGAAATAATCATATTTCAAATAATGCATTGAAATAATATGGTGGCAATGGTACTTTACTTCTGTGATTTTCTCCCCCAAACTCATAACCTAGGATAAACATGAAAAAAAATCACACAAATTCCAATAGAGGGGCATCTTACAATATACCTGACCAGTACTCCTCAAAACTGTCAGGCCCTGGCCAGTGTGACTGAGTTGGTTGGAGCATTGTCCAGTAAAATGGAAGGTCATGGGTTCAATTCCCAGTCAGGTCACATGCTTAAGTTGCAGGTTTGGTCCCCATTAGGGGCATGAATGAAATGCAACCGATTGATGTTTCTCTCACACATCGATGTTTCTCTCCCTCCCTTCACCCTCTCTAAAAATAAATAAATATAATCTTTAGAAAAAAGTGAAGGTGAGCCCTGACCAGTGTGACTTGGCTGGGCATTGTCCCTCAAAGTGAAAGGTTGCCGGTTTGATTCCCGGTCAGGGCACATGCCTGGGTTGTGGGCCAGTCCCCGGTTGGGGCATGTGCAAGAGGCTACTGATTGATGTTTCTTTTACCCATCAATGTTTCTCTCCCTCTCTTTCTCCCTCCATTCCCTCTCAATAAAAATACATAAATAAAATCTAAAAATAAATGAAGGTGAAATAAAGACATTCAAAGATGAGCAGACTGAAAGAATTTGTTGCTAGTGGGCATGCCTTACAAGAAATACTAAAGAAGTCCTTCAAGTTGAAAGGAAATGACACAAAAGGATAACTCAAATTCACACAAAGAAATAAAGAGCATCAGAGCCCTGGCTGGTGTAGCTCAGTGGATTGAGCATCGGCCTGCAAACAAAAGAAATAAAGAGCATCTGTATATGTAGGTAAATATAAAAGGCAGTAAAAAGATTTTCCTTTTTTCTATGATATGACTTTTTAAAATTATTTTTATGTATTGATTTTTAGAGAGAGAGAGGAGTGAAACATTGATTTAAAAGGCAATTATATAAAATAATAATTATAAAACTATATTGTTGGGCTCATAACACATAAATATGTAATATATATGACAAAGCACATATGATAAGTCAGGAATAGAGCTATCAGAGCAGAGTCTATGTTTTGCTGGAATAAAGTACTAACCTGAAGCAGATTGTGATAATTTAAGATGTATACTGCGATCCATAGAGCAATTACTAAGAAAATTACTTCAAAAATATGGAAAAAACTGGAATTAAAATGTTACACTAGAAAATATCTGTTTAATACAAAAGACAGAGAAAGACAAACAGAGGAGAAAAAGAGATTTGGGATATATGGAAAACAAACAGCAACATAGCAGGTATAAATCCAACCATATTAATGATTATATTAAATATGAATGAATTAAACAGTTCAATCAAAGCCAGAGATTGACAGATTGTGTTTTTTTTTAATCCCACAAGATTCAACTACAAGCAACACATCTTAGAGAGAACCTTGCAAACAGTAGTTAAAGGGCAGCTGGAAAGAATATACTGACATTAGACAAAATAGACTAAGACAAAAGAAGCTATCACAATTATAAACGCATATGAACGTAACCACAGGGGCTTGAAATATAGGAAGTGAAAATGACAGAGTTAAAGAGAGAAATAAGCAACTCAGGAATAATAGCTGGAGAGTTCAATGCCCCACTCAATAATGTATAGAATTACTGGACTGAAAACCAGTAAGCATGTTTATAGAAGACTAGAAGAACAGTATAAACCAACTGTAGAATATTCCACCCAATAATAGCAGAATATATATTTTCAAGCACACAAAAAACATTTTTTAATCCTCACCCAAGGACATGCTTATTGATTTTAGAGAAAGGGGAAGGGAGGGAGACAGAGGGAGAGAAACATTGATTGGTTGCCTCTTGCATGCACCCCAACTGGGGACGGAACCTGCAGCCCAGGCATGTGCCCTGACAAGGAATCAAACCCATAACCTTTCAGTTTATGGGACGATGATCCCACTAACTGAGCCACACTGGCCAGAGAAAGAGACATTGTTAAAAATAGACCATATGCTGGCTATAAAACAAGTTCCTATAAATTTAAAGGATTGAGATAATACAAAGTATGTTCCCGAGTTGCAATGAGATGATCATGATGATAGATAGATAGATAGATAGATAGATAGACAGACAGACAGATAATAATATACAATCTAATGGTTCTGTTTCTCTGGTTGAACCCTGACTTAATACAGCACTAAAACAATGATAAAACTTAAATCTTTTTTATTTATTGATTTTGAGAGAGAGAGAGAGAAACATCGGTTTGTTGTCCTACCCATCTATGTATTCATTGGTTGATTTTTGTATGTGCCCTGACCAGGGATTAAACCTGCAAATCTGGCATATCAGGATGACACTCTAACCAACTGAGCTACCCGGCCAGGGCTATGATAAAACTTTTATAAAAGAAAAAATGATAAATTGATTGGACTTTATAACAATTAAACACTTTTGGCTTGAAAGTCACCATTAAGAAAATGAAAAGGCAAAGAAAAACCCTGGCTGGTGTGGCTCACTGGAGTTAGTGCCAGCCTATGAACTGAAAGGTCACTGGTTCAATTCCCAGTCAGTGCACATGCCTGGTTTGCAGGCCAGGGCCCTAGTTGGGGGTGTGCAAGAGGCAACCAATTGATGTATCTCTCGCACATTGATGTTTCTCTCCCTCTCCTCCCTCCCCTTCCCTCTCTCTAAAAATAAATAAATAGAAACTTTTTTTAAAAAAGAAAATGAAAAGACAAGCCACAGACTGGAAGCAAGTATTTGCAAATCAGTTTTTCCAAAATATATAAAGAACTCTTAAAACTCAATAACAGAAATGAGTAACTATTTGAATAGATACTTCATCAGAGAAGATACAGGATGGCTAATAAGCACATGAAAGGGTGCTTAACATCATTAGTCATTAGAAAAATGCAAATTAAAACACAATGGGAGACCATTTTATACCTATTAGAAGTATTATAATAAAAAAGACACTAACAAGTATTGTTGAAGATGTTGAAAAACTGGAACCCAAATACATTACTAATGGGAATATAAAATGGTGCTGTGAACTTGGGAAATCATTCAACAATTTGTTAAAAAATTAAACATAAGTTTACCAGCAATAGGTAAATGGCCTAGCCATTTTACTACTAGGTATCTACTAAAATGAAAACCTATATCCTCACAAAAACTTATACATGTTGTTCATAGCAGCATTATTCATAAGAGCCAAAAATTGGAAATAATCCAAATGTCCATGACATGATGAATGGGTAAACAAAGTATGGTATATACAAATAACAGTATGCAATTGGCAATAGAAAGGAAGAAATGACCAATGCATCTTATAACATGGCTGAACCTCGAAAGCATTATGCAAAATGAAAGAAACCAGACATAAAAGACCACATATAATATAATTCCATTTTATGCAGTATCCAGAAAAGGCAAAATCAATCAAGACAGAAAATAGATTAGCGATTGTCTGGAGTGGAGGGTGGGGATGAATATTGACTGCAAATGGGCATGAGGGATCTTTCTAGGATGATGAAAATGTTCTAAAATTGGATTGTGGTGAAGATTGCACAAGTCTAAATTTACTAAAAGTCATTGAATTGTACACTTTAAATGTGTGAATTTTATGGTATATAAATTAGACCACAATAAAGCTGTTTTTTAGAAAAGTAAAATCTATTTCCAATGTATTAAAGCATCCTTACCTATTTTTTTCTTTTGTTTTTCTTTGAGCAAAGAGGCACTAATTCTAGTCTGTTTCTTGACATTGCTCTCAATAGCTTTGAACATTTCCGGTAAAATCTCCATTCGTACTATCCAGCGGTGGTGTTCATCAATATCAAATGCAGTTATTTCAGACAAAGTGGCATCTTGAAGAGAGTAAGAAAATTACTTTTGTGCAGAAAAATAAATAATTGTAACCCTATGGGCTTATAATATTGGCTAACTACTCAAAGTTGTGGAATTGGGGAATATAATATTTCACACTTACTGCCATTCTAAGACTTTTCTCTGTGAAGAAATGAAAAAGAACAGTCTTGGAATAGAAGATTAAACAGTAAGTCTTGGACATAAAAATATGAATCAGGTTAAATGATGTCTATTTGGTTTAGTTCCAAGACTCCAAAGGAAGTAAGTATCTAAATGTGAACTTGTGTTTTAATATTGGGGATCTAAACCCCAATAAACTCCTTTGGTAAGTAATCTGCTATTTTATAACCCCTGTTACATGAGATTTCTTGAAATCAAATGAAATTACTTATTTTTGTATTCTTAATTTATTCATCTTTTCATTCAACCAACATCTCCTCTATCATGTACTATTCTAGATTTTGAGGATAAAACATTAAATAAAACAAATTCCTTGACTTCATATTGCTTACATTCTAGTGAAAGGAGACAGGCAAAAAATAAAAATAAAAATATTAATTGCATAGTATGTCAGGCCCTGGCTGGTGCAGCTCAGCTGATTGAGCACTGGCCTGCAGGCCAAAAGGTCACTGGTTTGGTTTCTGGTCAGGGCACATTCCTGGGTTGCGGGCCATGTCCCAGACTGGGGACATGTGAGAGGCAACTGACTGATGTATCTCTCACACATCAATGTTTCTCTCCCTCTCTTTCTCCCTCTCTTCCCGTCCCTTTAAAAAATAAATAAATAAAATCTTATAAATACATAAATGAATAAAAATATAGTATGTTACTTGGTAATAAATGATATAGAAAAAAATAAAGAAGAATAAAAAATCATAGACAAGGGATAGGGAATGGGGTAGTCAGAGAACGCCTTATTTTGTTTTATTTCATTTTCTATTTTCAAAGATGTTTAATGGTAGCGTTATTTTCTATTAAAGAAAAACAAAGTTCAAATGCCCAACAATAACTGTATTTTAACACTTGATATACATATGAATACAGATAAAACCTGCTGAGCAGACATTGGATTTAAATAAAGGTATTATAAGTAAAATTCACTATAATTTATTTTATGAATAAGAAAAAAGTCATTGTCTGAAAGAGGTAGTAGAAATTTATTTGCCAGTACTCTTTGATTTGGATCCCTGCCCTCCCCTACCCCACTGCCTGCTAACTGAGCTGACTTCCCATCATTAAACCTAAATGATGACTCTCTGCCAGGCAGATTTTTTCTGTCTCCTTTCACAGATTCAGTTCCCTAGCTTTTTCATTAACTTTGTGGTTTTCTTTCAAATGCCACACCACCAGCCCCTGGTTCAGAGGAAAGAGAACACCTCATTTTAAAGTAAGATATAAGCAGAGGGTGCGCCATGTGGCTACTGATGGAAAATGTCCCAGGCAAGGTAATAGTAAAAACGTAAAGACAAAGGGCAGGAGCATGCTGACATGCCTGAAGCAAAACAAGGAGGCCAGAGTAGCTGGCACTAAGCCAGCAAAGTCCTATATTATTATCATTTTATTCTTACTGAAGTAGAGGACACCAGTTCTCTGAATAACTCCTTAGTCATTTGTTTTTTAGCCTTCTTCTAATCCTTCAAAATTTACTTACAGATTCTGTTCTCTAGCTTTTTCATTAACTTTTGAAAACTTACTCCATTCTTTCAGCCAGGCTAGGATGTGGACAAGTGTCTTTTCTTTAATTTCAGCAGAATTAGCATGAGCAGCTATTTTCTCCAGCAAATTTACTCTCCATTTCTTATGTTCTGTAAGGGAGATTTTCCTTCCAGAGTGCATGTTCTCATCAACAGTGTAGCGTCTTATTGCCTGCTGCACACTTTGCATTATGTCAACCAGCTCTGTGTGAATGTCCTATAAGAATAAGAAAGGGGAATATATTAATAAATTCTCAGTTTCACACTAAGCTTTGGTCACCTCGCTTCCCAGAATGTTAGTGGCATTTACAATTAAGCTATGCAATCAAAGAATTAGCAATCCTGCTAATTCTACCTTTCCTGTGGGTCTTAGATTTTCCCTCTTAAAATTTTTTTCTGCCCTCATCATCCTAGCATTACATTACTATGATAGAATGAAAAGAACACTGGGTTTGAAACCGTGCGTGAGGTGATCCAAGATGGCTGCAGAGTAGGTGGAAGCTAGACATATATCCTGGCACCAAACTGGATTTACTGCTAAATTATAGAGCAGTCAACCTGAATGACCAACTGAAGGATGGCTGAACAGGAGTATTATAACCAAGAAATTATAGAAGAAGCTACGCAGAGACTGGTAAGAAGGGTGGAGACACAGAGAGGGCTGGTGCCTGCACCCAAGTGCAGCGGCTGAGTAACCAGAGGGATATCTTGGCTGCAAAGACCTGAAGAGTTTGGGGTCTCAACCCCATGCTGGGACCCTCAAGCCAGAGCACCAGGGCAAGGAAGGGGATCCTGCATAGCATCTGGCAGCAAAAACCAGCAGGGATTCTGTCTGCTGGAAAGAGGAGTGATCTACTAGATCCCAGGTGCTCTCCTAAAGGGCCAACACACAAGAACTCACTCTTGGTACTCACCTGGGGCTCTGGTAGATGAAAAGTCACTCAGATCATACAGAAGCTACAGGAGAAAATCTGTGTGACATGCCTCTGGAGAGAGATCTGAAGGGTCAACTTCTGAGGTCCTGGTCCTGCGTCAGCATCCCACACCACCCTCAGGTTTGTATATTTATTTATAGACAGAGGATAAGGGAGGGAGAAAGAGGGGGACAGAAACATTGATGTGAGAGAGAAACATTGATTAGTTGCCTCTTGTATGCGCCCCAACAAGGGGGGCTGAACCCGCAACCTAGGCATGTGCTCTGACTGGAACAAACCAGCAACCTTTTGCTTTGTGGGCTGATGCCTAAACAACGGAGCCACATGGGACAGGGCAGCACTCCTATTCTTAGAGCACCAGCTGGAGTGCACCAGAGTGCACAAAACCAGTCCTCCAAATACTGGCGACACCACCTTGCCATGCCTGAATCCAGCAGAAAGGGCTGTTGACTGCACCCAAAATGGATCTGGGGTATACTCTTTTTCTGGAGAAACTATAGGCAAACTCTTAGACAGTCATTGAACTGTGCGGCATTGGACCAGGTGTCAATTTTTCCCCTTCTCATGAATTCAGCAGGGACTACCCCCAACGGAAGACTCCCTTGTCAAGGTCTCTGATGGTGAGGCCACAGAGCTAATGGGAGGTGTGCAACTTGCTCCCCTCCAGTGGGCCTGCACCGCCCCCAAAGGAGGGCTGCCTTTATCTGTATTCCCAAATTTCCCTGGCCCCATCCTGCTGAACTCAGTTCCATAGAGGGAATGGGTCACAGCTCAGAAGAGGGACCTAAAGCATGACCTCTTTGGAGCCTTCTGTCAGGGTCTCTGGCAGTGTGACTGTGGAACAAAGGGGAGGCATGCAGGTAGCCCTCCTCCCACAGGCCAACACCACCCCACCAGAAGACTGCCTTGACCTGTCTTTATAAGTCTAGCTGGCCCCATACTGTTGGGCTCAGTTCCATGGGGGAATGATGGCTCTGCTCAGAGCTGAGATATTTAGAGTGCATTTCCCTCAGAGGCTCCAATCTGTGGCTCAAGCAGGTATCGCCACAGAGCTAAGGGGAAGAGTGCAGCTCTCCCCCTCCCGTGGCCCAGGTGGTGGCACCAAAAATGGAAGGCTTTCTTGATCTCTTTGTCCAAGTCCCAGTGTCCCCATTCTGTCAAGTTTGCTCCTGCAGCAGGGATAGGTGGCAGCACCCTACCTAAACCTGTGGTGTACTCCTCCTTGGGGAGCTAGACTGGGAGACTCTAGCAGAGACTGAGTGGTATGGTTCTGGAGTAAAGGCCACATTCTCATTGTTGACTGCCTGACCAGGCTGCCCCCAAGTAGTGGAACCACTAGCCCTGTCCTCCCATCTCGGTCACCCTACCCTACCCAGCTTGAACTACGTGGAAGGATCAGTGGGGCTTGGCCAGCTTGGCCAGCTCTACAGCCTTTCCTCACAAGACTCTGGAGGAAGTCCAGGCAACCTCAGGGCAGGGTGGAGTAGCCAACAGGTGGGCGCAAACTTTGAACTTTTATTGATCTGCCCCAAGCTCAGAGCCTCAGAAAGCCAATCCTGATACACAGTCTGGTCCCTCTACATACGCCAAGGCTCAGCAGACACGGCCACAAACAATGGATAGCATGCTAACTCCAGACAGGTAGCCTAAGGACTGTTACGAACAGCATCTGACATCGACCTGCACTGGAGCACAGTCCAAGAGGTCCTAAAACCAACACAACCAGTGGTGGGCTTTGAACCACACCAGAGATTAACCCAACTAGTAACATAAATGACACAGCCAAAGGGAGACTCCAGAAGACACTATACCCTGCTGGGAACAACTCTGCCTTAGGGAGCAGCCCCTGAACAGTGACTCATACACGGTGAATGAGGTCTACCCATATAGTAAGGCAGCCTGAGAGTTAACTCTATCCATGAATGGGACAACAGCACTTTAGACTCAATTACAACAGGGGAGAACATATACCCCACACAAGAATAATTTCTGGAGCATCTAGGTAGGGTGATCTAGAAGACTGCACCACTAAGACCCACAAGGCACCTACATCAGAAAGCTCTCATAACAAGTTTGGGAGTTATGGCAGATCTACCTAATACACAGAGACAAACAAACAAAAAAAAAAGGCAGACAAAATGGGCACAAGAAATAGGCCCCAAATGAAAGAACATGAGAAATCCCCCTAGAAAGAATGAAATGAAATGGAAGAAACAAAAATACCAGCTGCAGAATTTAAACAATGGTTATATCATCCTGACCAGTGTAGCTCAGCTGGTTGGGCATCATCCCACAAAGCAAAAGTCACCAGTTTGAACCCTGATCAGGGTGTGTAATAGAGGCAACCAATCAATGTTTCTCTCTCATATCAATGTTACTCTCCCTCTCTTTTTCCCTCCTTTCCCCTTGCTCTCTAAAAAAATAATAAATAAAATATTTAAAAGAAAACATTGGTTATAAGGATGCTTGAGGATCTTAGGGAAAGAATGGATGATCTCAGTGAGTGCTTAAATGAAGAGATAGTAAGCATTAAAAAGGACATAGAAACCATACAAAAGAACCAGTCAGAAATGAAGAATACACAATACCTGAAATGAAGAATACACTAGAAGGAATAAATAGCAGGTTAGATGAAGCAGAGGATAGAATCTACAATTTAGAGGACAAGATAACAGTAATCACCCAAGCAGAGTGTCAAAAAGAAAAGAGAATTTTAAACAATGAGGAAAA
>PVJD01017907.1:0-16149 GCA_004026545.1 Mormoops blainvillei | reverse complement strand
TTATGATGCTCTGTTTACTTTTCTTTCATTCTTTTTTCTCGCTTCTATTGCTATGTCTTCAAGTTCACTAATCTTTTCTTCTACAATGTCTAATCTTTTGCCAATCTTATGTGATATATATGCACATATATATATTTTTTTCATTTTAGACATTATAATTTTCATCTCTGGAAGCTCAACTTAGATCTATTTTATATGTTCCATTTCTCTGCTTATCATGTTTAATTTTCCTTTTAGCTTTTTGAACACATGAAATACTGTTAAAATGATTGGTTTTGTATCTAATTCTATCACCTGCCTTAGTTCTGCTGAGTTTCAATGGACAGACTTACCTCCTCATTACGGGTCACGGTCTTCCGCTCCTCTCCTTGCCTGGCAGCTTCTCAGAGGATCCCAGTTGTTTTACATGGACTCTGCTGGCTGCTGAATACTTGTGCTCTCCGCGAACACTCCTGAGCTTTGTTCTCAACACAAAGCTCTCGGAAACAGCCTGACGCTTCAGGTCTTGCTTTTAAGCTTTATTCAGCCCAAACACAGCAGGATTTAATTTAGGGCTTTAAAAAAAAATCTCACCCAAGGATATGTTTACTGACTTTTAGGGAGAGAGGAAAGGAGAAATATTGATGTGAGAGACAAACATTGGTCGGTTGCCTCCCGCACCTGCCTCGACCGGGGATTGAACCTGCAACCCAGGCATGTGCCCTGACCTGGAATTGCACTTGCAGTCTTTTGGTGTTTGGGACGATGCTCCAACCAACTAAGCCATCTGGCCAGGGCTAATCTAGGTTTTTTTTGAAATGACACAAGAGCTTTCTGGTTACGCTATTCAATGTCCCATGGACTGTGAGGTGTCCCACCTTGGCTACTTATAACAGGTACTATTTACTTTTCTGTGTGACTTCTAGGTATCGTCCCCCTCTTGCCCTTTGAGGGGATTCTTTCCCCACACACTCGCATGGAACAATACTCAAATGGATACTTGAGAGGAGCCCCTGTTATTTCCTAGAGGTCTTTTCGCCTGCAGCCCTCTCGTCTCTGTTCCTCTGCCCTCTTGAATCCTGGCTCTACCTCTCCAGGGCATCAAGACCACTGGATTTGCTTGGGGTCCTCCTCCCTATGCCACAGCCTGGAGCCTCTCTTTAAGCAACAAGTTGGGACAATTGTAAGAATTACCTAATGTGTCTCCCGCATCTTCTATTGCCTGAAGTTCTTGAATCCTGCTGTTTCATAACTTTTGTCTAAATTTATAGTTATTTCACACAGAGGGGCACATCTGGTTCTGTATTCTATCTTGGTCCCGGTGTTTGAAAAAAACGTCCTCAGTTATAGATGTGCCGAGTCCCTATGCTCTATACCTGAAACGGAGATCATATTGTATGCCAGCCATATTTGAACTAACCTAAGCATTTGAAACAAAAGTACATTTTCGAAAATTTTATGATTGAGCTTGAAATGTAAAATAATTAAAATTCAGAACTTAAAGTCTTTTATAATTAAAAGAAGGAACTTTATTATGTCTTGGGATTTATGATTTATTTGTCTTTCAGATTTTCACCTTGGGGGAAGTAAAACACAAATATCATTGCAAAGAAAAAAATTTTTTTAAAGGGAAGGTAGAAAGAAAAGCAGTGGAGGATGGGGTGGGCAAGGATCCTTCATCAGAAAAGGAAAGAAGGAATAAAGAAACTATGACAAGAATGAGCTACCCTGGGGAGACCAGCAAGACCCCAGCGGCTGGGAATGGCCCGGCTGGGAGCCAGAAGGTTCAACCTCAGTCTGCTGACCTCAGGAAGGTCACTTAACCTATTTGAGTTTTTCTGTAAAACATCTGCTTACAGCGTTACCAAGAAAATACTATTAAATAAGATTATAGATTTTTAAAATGGCTGTGGCGATGCCTGGCACATGGTTAAGAACACAATAAATATTAATTCCTTTTCTCTACCTGGTCTTTTATGATTCACAAATAAGTGCAGGTTCAATAGACACTCTGTTTTAAAATGCAGGCTTTAGTATTATTCAGGTATAATAAGGCCAACAGGTAGGAGGCACTCATTGAAAAGAAAGCTTGTTCCCAAGAGGAGGGGCTGTGAAGCGTCATGCAGGGACCACAAGGGAGCGCCAGGGTCCGTCCGGAGGCAGAGAGAGTGGGAGGAAAACACGGACATATTATTGTTGTTGCTTGTGAAAAGTAACAGGTGTGGTAGGGTAGGGTGGCTTAGGGCCGGAGAGTGTGAATAATTTCAGCGGGTTCCGGTCCCGGGGTGTAGGGGCTGCCTGTACTTGCCAGGGTGCCTGGCGTTGGGGGGATCGGGGCAGCTGAGGGGTGGCCCGCAGAGAGCATGGGAGCCTGGCCAAGGAGGAGAATGGGGCCCCGGCTGGGCTGCTTTGCAAAGGCAGAGGGTGAGCACACTCACAGGCGAGTGCTGACTGTCTCCAGGCCCCAGGTGTCAAGGCATCATGAAAGACGCAAAACAGGCATGACTAATACAACCCTGATCGCCAGGATGGATGGATGGATGGACGGGTGGTGGTGTCCTACGGTGCCCAGGCCTGCCCCTTTCCCGCCACCTCTGCAGAACCCACGGAGACGGTGACTGTGGAGGGGCGGAGAGGGGCCCCCCTGCCATGCCCGCGTCCGCTCCGCAACCGGGAGGAGTCAGAACCAGGCCCCCAGCACCAGAGGCTGGCTCACCCTCAGGACATTATGCCACCTGCTCTTAGTCCAAGTAATTAGCTTAACGAGGGATGTGGGGTGTTATTCAAGTGTTTCTCATAAACAGGTAATGAATTACTGATGATGGCTCCATAGATTAAAAACAACATTAAAGAAACTTCCGGGCCCTATAAGATATGATTAACCGGCCCCGCGCTGCCCACGATGAGCTGCGAGTGTGACCTGTGGCACCAGCCAGGCAAGGGGGATCTGCTTGGGAACACCCAGAGCGCCCCCGGCCATGTGCACTGACTGGCGTCTCCATCAGGCTCTCCGCCCTGGTTTGTAAGCTTTCCCCTGATAACCAGGCTGCTGAAGTGCGGGGCTGACTGTAGGCTTGGGAGGATCCTGCTTCTGAGATCTGGGCTCTGCCTGTGTCCCCTCCCAGCCCCCAAGGTAATGATAGCCTGGTAATGATGGCCTGCCCAGACCTGCAGAGCAGCGTGGGACACCAGGGCCTGGCCCCACCGTGGAGTTAGTGCACGTGGTCATGGGCCACAACTGCTTGTTAAGGTCCCCGTGGGCCTGGTGGCTTCACACAGAGACCTTTGCTTGGGTCCACAGAGTATATTCCTGAGCCCATCAAAGCTCTTTCATAGAAAATGCCACCATTTCTACTGCATTTTTGAGTTTCCACTTGACATCCAACCCTCACCCAAAACTCAACTCATTGAAGATAATCCCCAGACACAGAAGGGACTTCGGGAAGCATGGTCTGGGGTCCCGCGAAGGCCCTTGGGGACTATAAGCCCATTCAAATTGTTTGAAAAAAGAAATTGGGAATGTACACTTTTTTCTAACCTCACTGGAGAATATGTTTATTGATTTTATAGAAAGGGAGAGGGAAAAAGATAGATAGATAGATAGATAGATAGATAGATAGATAGATAGATGCAACAGAGAAACATCGATCGGTTCCCTCCTGCACGTGCCCTGGCCAGGGATCGAACCTGCAACCTGTGGTGCATGGGATGACACTCCAATCAGCCGAGCCACCTGGCCAGGGTGGAATGTACATTTTTCTGTGGTTTCCATCCCAGTGACGACTGGCCCCTGAGAGGCCATCAGACACCCCTCTCCTCTCTGGTCTGACTTTATCTCCTGGCTTTCTGTTGGAGCGCCTCCCCTTCTCCTTCATGGAGAACCTGAGATGCCCTTGACTCCCTGTGCCCACCCTGTCTGCTCATATGTGTCCACCTACATAAGGCTTGTCCTTCTACCTGTCCCCTTCATTCTTGAAATTTATAATTTCTTCACCCTGGTCTATAAACAGGTTTAAGCCTATGTTGAAACAAAACAATAGTGACACCTGTCTCACCTCCTCGTGTCCCTGTCCTATCTCTCTGCTTCACATAGTCTGCCTTCTCTACCCAACTTTGCCCTCCGCTCTACTGCATTGTCAACGACCTGTCATCTTCCGAAACCATATCCATTGTCAGCAGCCTGTCTCCTCCCGAGTTCTAAGCCCACATGGCCACAGAGCAGTCTGGCCGGTAGATGTGGGACGGGGACCTATGGCCAGCCAACCTGGGCTCGAAGCCTGGTCCCACTGGAGAGCAGCTGTGTGATTGCCCATCTGTGCCCGGTTTCCTCCTCTGTAAAATGTGGATGGTCTAACAGAGACCACATGGATAAGACCTGTGAGATACTGAGCACAGTGCCTGGTATGTAATAAATGCTCGATAAATGTGACCTATTATTGCTTGTCCCTGCACACCCGGAAGCTACATACACTGGGCATGCTATCCCTGAGCTCACCTTTTGTCCTTGGACTTCCTCTTCCTCCCCGTTCCCCGTTTGTAATTGTGAGTTGCCTGTGGCTGCTTAGGCTGCAGTAACGCAAGCCCCTCCGTCAGTTCAGGTTCGCTCTGTCTCTCCAGTCTCCTATTCGGTCTCCCCGCCTTCACCCTTTGCTCACAAAGCCACTCCCCGTACCACAGGAGCTCATCTTATCCTCATCAAACTTCTTCTGTGGCTCCCTACTGCCTACCAGAAAAAGCCAGACGTTTAAGCCCACCGTATAAGGCTCTCTGAGCTCTGGCATCTGCCCCTCTCTGCCAGGTGGTGCTCACCCCGCCCACCCATCCTGGTCCTACTTCCTCCCTCCTGCTGTCTCCATGCCAAATTGCCAGCAGTGCCCTGAGAAATCACGCTGCTTCGACACTCCCTGCCTTCCTGTCCTTCTCCCACGGCACCAGTGGCATGTAGTGCCTCAGGCCTCCAGGTCGCCGTCCCACGCAGCCTCCCGTCACCCCCGGCCCCAGCCTCCGCCAGCTCGGCCCTGCACACCGCCCTCAGATACGGCTCCCTGCACATCCTCTGTCACACTCCTGTGCCATTGCTCACGATGTTCCCTCCCTCTTTATCTGCAAATACTCATCCTTCACTTTCTGCTCGCAAGGTCACGGCCAGGGGAAGCATCGCCGCGTCTGCAGTCGGAGCTGGCCCTACTCCCTCTGCTCCCACAGCGTCCCGGCCTGCCTCTGGTCTGTCCCAACAGGCTGGTATCAGATTGCGAGGTTTTGTTTAAGTAACAGTCTCACCCAGCAGCCTGAGCTCCTCCGGGAGGAGGAGGGCACAGCCTGCCCCCACCCTGGCTCCTGTCCTGCGCTGTCTTCTCTTAGCACTGTTACCCCTGACACACTGCGCGTGTTATCTGCTGGTCCGTCTCTCCCCATTAGAACGTCAACTCTATGCGGGCAGAAGCGCGGTCTGTTTCGATGGACCCCCAGAGCCTAGAATAGCGACTGGCTTGTACTAAGTGCTCAGTAAATGTTTGTTGAATAAATTATTAAATCACCGATCAATGTTCCATCGTCTAGCTTTGTATCCCTGGTAGTTAATACATTGCCTGACTTGCAACAGGTACTAAGTGTATGGTTTTGAATAAATGAATGCATGGATGAGTACTTTATCATATTGCTAGCCTGTTTTAAAAAGTTCAAATACTAGTGCTGAATTCCAAGTCCTCTACTAATCAGCCACTCGATTTTGAATCCTCTGTGTCTCAGCGTAAGTCCCTGTTTTGAGCCTACCCGTGCCGCTCACTGCCCTTGACCGTAACGCAGGCACTCTTCGTTCCACGCCCCTGCCGAAATACCGTTTACCCATTCATCCAACTCATATTTATTAAGCACTTGAGATAAGCCAGCCACTGTTCAAGCACTGTCCCTCACCGACGCCTACCCCACGTCTTTCTTTCCTCAAGGTGAGGACAAGTTGACTCTGACCATCCAGGTCCACGTGACTCTAGCTCCTTGGGCACTAATAGCCCATATTTTAATACCTCATCACTGGAATTATTCACCTATAAGGAGGTATTACACATATGTAGATTTTACAGAAAATGGCCCTTTAAAGAATCAGCACTTTTTTAACATTTCAGACATTTTGGGTGAAATTTTTTCTCATTCTTATTCACAATTTCCCTGTCTTTTGGAATAGAATGCTGTATACAGAATATCCATCTAAACTTTATAACTCAAGGTCGTCATAGACACTGTTACTCTGTGATGCCCCAGTGTGCCAAGGGGAGTCCCTGGTCAAAGGAAAGGGCATGAGTTTGGAATGAAATAATCTTCACAACGCCTCTCTTTGCAGTGCCTGGGGTCCCTGAACTCACCCCCTGCTTCTTTTAATGTGTGTTCTAATCTAGAGTGGGCTTAGGAATCAGGTGATGAAGCTTATTAGAAATGTTTGTAAACTGCCCTGGCTGGTGTGGCTCAGTGAATTGAGTGTGGCCTGGAACCAAACAGTCGCCAGTTCGATTCCCAGTCAGGGCACATGCCTGGGTTGCAGGCCAGGTCCCCAATAAAGGGCATATGAGAGGCAACCACACACTGCTGTTTCTCTCCCTCTCTTTCTCCCTCCCTTCCCCTCTCTCCAAAAATAAGTTTTAAACAAACCTTTTTTTAAAAAAGAAATGTTTGTAAACTAAGTATAGACATAATCTAAGTGAGAGTATGAGATATCTTTTTATTTATAAAGTCTATCTGTTTTAAAGCATGGATTTTGTACAATCTATTTTGTTATCAGAGGCCTTTCTCACTTAACTCCTGTTTTTCTTGAGGCTGGATAAATGACTTTAAAAGTGTGCCTTTAGAGCACCCATCATTGTTTATATCCCCTTTTGTGGTTAACTATTTTAACGTGCATATGTCATGACTTTTCAATTAGATTGTTCCTTGGTTAGATTATTGACTTCCCAAGAGCGAGTGGTATTTTAGTCATTCGTTCATTTGTTACGTATATTTTAAAGCGACTACAGTGTAGAAACAGTGCTACGGGGCTGGGGAGCGAAGAATGTTTTCTGGTTGGGAGAACGGGAAAAGGTTGGGGGTGAGAGATGGCATTTGAGTTGCATCTGGGGAGACAGGAAGAATTTTAGTGGGTAGCATCCTGGGGTTTGTGGAAGCTGCGAGAACAGGCAGGAAAGGAGAAATATATGTGTGAATTTGTGGGAAGTATGGTCGTGCTGCCGTTCTGAGGGCACCCAGTGGGGTGCACCCCATCTTCCTAGTTGAGTCTGGAAAAAATGCATGTGAGACAAATAAATATTACCTGTGTGGCTGGTTAAGGTTACAGGCTGGGGAACTTGACTTTGGGCGAGAGCTGAATAAGGCTGACCCGCTTTGTGACAGGTAAGGGGTCCGGGCAGGACCCCAGGCGGCACAGACCACCATTCGGCGCCTGGGAAGCTCTCCAACTCTTAACCTTTTCGGCGTGAATACCTGAGATTGTGAGATAAAAATGAATAGTAGATGGCATTCAAAGGTGAATTTATAACTTAAAATTGAGTTTGTTTTACACTACTCTTCTTTCCCACCAAAGCACCACATGGTAAGGCAGCTAGACTCACCATAGTGAGTAAGAGCCAGTTTCCAGGAAAATTCAGCGAGGATCTGCAGATCCTATGGGCGCTGTTCAGAAGCATCATAACTAGAATTGGAAACCCCTGCCTTCCTGCAACCCTGAAGGGTCTACATTTAAAGATGAAAGAGACACATTTTTATAAAGCTCTGCAGTGACGCCTGGTGGCAGGCTGGTGGCGGGGGTGGGGGTGGCGGTGAAGACAGCATATTGAACATACAATGTCCACTGAAAAGCTGCATATACGGGGATCAGAAGGGGAGGGGAAGAGATGGTGGGGGAGAGTGAGGGCTTTGGAGGCTAGAGTTCCCTAACCAAGGCTAGCTCCGGGAGGGCATGTGTTTCTCCGTCCCGGCCGTCTGGCGTTTATTAGATGCTACCTCCACTCAGAGCTGTATTCTGTAAACAGCTTTGGGTCCCATCCAGACTCCGTACTCTCCACATGGGTCTCCAACCCCACCCACGCAAGACAACCGAGGAAGAAGAGTGCAAATATTTGTACAAATAGTTGAAAACTGCACAGTGCCCATGGGGCACCAGCTACTTTCCATAATCCTAGTACAGTCATCCTGCAAGGTTGGCATGGGACCCTCTAGCTTTTCACACGGGGAAGCAGAGACGGAGCCAGAGGCAGGCCCGATTGAGTCAGGGCGGGAAGCTGGCTGCCAGCCTTCAGAGGGGCGCTCTTTCAGCAGTTTCTAGAAGGCGGGTTAGGGGGCAGTGACAGCTCTGTTAGGGCAGGAGGAGAGGTTGGCTGTGGGGGCCGTAGTGGGGCCTGAGTAAGTGTGGTTGTTTGTGGGGTCATTCTTGGCTGCATGTGAGTTTTAACGTGAGCGTGTACAATGGTGGGCGTGGGGATGTGGGTATATATGGATTTTGCCCGTCAGTTCTTTGAATGTACGTGTGTGTGGTGGGGTGGATAGCAAGTGGGGGAGCAGGGAGGGGTTAGTCCCTGGCCAGTGTGAATGTGTGTGTTCAGGATCCCATGAGGGCAAACGGGCTTGGATTTTGTGCACAGCTGTGAATATGTGCATGTGTGTGAGCTTGAGGGTGCAAGTATGTTGGGGTGCTGGGTGGGGTCAGTTCCTAGCCATGTGTTTATGTGCGAGTGAAAGTATGTGTGGCTGCACGCTCTGTCCCTGGGGTCTGTGTGCCTAAGAGTATGCTTGCTCACGTGTGTGAATGTGTGTGTGAGTTTAAGAGTGCAAGTATGTCGGGGTGCTGGGTGGGGTCAATTCCTGGCCATGTGTTTATTATGTGTGAGTGAGTGTAGGGCGGGATCAGTCTCTGGGGTCTGTGTGCACATGAGTGTGAGTGTGAGCGTGTGCGTGTGAGTGCGTCCCGAAGCGTGGAGTGACACGAGAGGCGGGGGGAGACGCCGCCGGGCCCCGCCCCCCGCGGCAGGTGGGCCGGGCCCGCGGCGGGGCCGGCCGCGCTCGCTGCTCTTGGCTAGCGGCCGCGCCGGGCTTGCAGGGCTGGGCTCGGGCTGCGGGGCGGCGCCGGGACAGGAAGCGGAAAGCGGCAGTGCAGCGGCGGCGGCGGCGGGGCTCTGCCTTTACAGGAGCCCAGCGCAGGCCGCAGAGCCAGGGCCGCTGCGAGCCGAGACCGCGGCCGCGGAGCCCGCACGGCCGGCGCCGAGGTGAGTCCGGCGAGAGGCCGGGCGCGGCGGCGGGCGCGGGGCGCAGACCCCCGGCGGGGAGACGCCCCCAGCGTGGATCCCACACCCCCGCCGCAGGACTGGGACGCCGGTTCACCGCTCTCCTCCTGCCTGCGCTCCTACGGACCGCACCCCGTGTGTGCTCCCTGGGACCCCACTCCTCTCCCACCCCCGCGAGGTGCGCCCCGCCTGCCCTGCCTCGCGCTCCCCGCTGCACCCCACTTCCTTGGGTCCCGGCATTCCTTCCTCGCGCCTCGGACGCCCCTTCTCCCTAGGCTGCACTTTGGGGTGCGCCCTCGGGGTGCGCGTTCCGGCGGCCGGCAGGGAGTGGCCGAGCGTTCCTGGAGGCACCGGGCGGCTGCTTCGGCAGTGCGGGCCGGGGGCTGGGGGCCGGGCGCGCACCCTGGTCCCCACCCCGCCGCGGGGCTCGACCCGGTAACCGCCAGCGCCTGGGGGCCGCCCGGCCCAGGGCCAGAAACCGGCACAGAGCTGGCCTGTGTTCACACCTCGCTTCCAAAATTGAGCCGGCCCGGGAGCCGGGGGCGGGGGGTGGGGGGGCGAGTCCGGTGGCGCATCGCAGAGCGCAACAGGCAGGTAGGAGTTTACTTTCAAAAACGCCGGGGTGGAGCAGAAGGCGGCCGGCAAGTCCGTGCCCGATGGGTCCCAGTTGGAGGCAGTCTCCCTGCGCCCAGGCGGCTTCGCCAGGGGCAGGACCTCTTTTCCAGCTGCAGTCTTTGAACTGCCCCGAGCAAGGCGCCCAGAGGAGTGTGAAGCTTTATAAAAATTTAAACGCGTCGGTAGTGGAGGCAGGAGTGGGGCGGAGCCGCGGCCTGGCGGCCGGAGATGAGCTTGGAGTGAGACTTGGAGCCCAGTATTCTCTTGCTCAGTTTTCACATCTTCAAACCAGGTATCAAGCCCGCGCCGCGACGGGATTGTGAGCTCTTTTAGCTGCTTGTTAAGAGTTGCTAGAGCGCTTTATTATGGTGATTGTGTGGCTGGCACTTGCATTTTGTTAACCCTTCTTTTTTTCCGGGGCTGTGGTTGGAAATGAATGTATTTTTAGACACTTATTCCAAAAGCCAGCAGGCTGTAAAGAATTTGGCATTTTCAGTGATGTGTTTAGAAATTTTACAGGGTTGTTGGAAATATTATAACTTGTGTCGCCCATCAACAATGCTAATTAGCATTCTCCTTCCTGGGGGTGGGTTGTTTGATTACACAACTCCTAGGCTCTTTAAGTGAGATGGCAGAAACTGTCTGCATCCAGGGAGATGTAATTAGTCATTTTATGTAACCACTAATTAGAGTTTTTAGAGTCGAATTAAATCAATGTGATATCGTTGGGGCTTTGATTTGTGGGAGGAATCTGTTTTCTTTTATAGTTCAAAGAAATAACACTTTTCACCTATCTGTGAGCGTTTAGCATTTCTCCAAACATTGGTTTCTAAGTATAATTAGTAAAACATCTAGTGTGACATTTTTACTGTTGCAGTGCTGGCTGTGTGACTTGGTTGCAGCTCAGTTTGTAAGTAAAATGTGACAAGAATTTTGAGAATGGCCTATTCGTAAGGACTGCCTGCCCGGCAGAATCTTTTTACTGTGATGTATTTGAGTGACCAGAGGGAACCATGAAGGGGTTTCCTTCCCAAGCAACAATGTCACCCTGCTTTTTTGAAGAATATACAGGCACAGAGTGAGGAAGGTTTTACGATTGTTGCCCACCCTTCTTTGTGCAAACAAATAGTTCTGGTGATTGCTTCAGTGCTATATACTTTCCTGCTCTCAGAGCACAGGCTCTAGAATTAGACTCTCGGAGTTCAAGCCCCTAGCTCCAGCACTCTTGCGGTGTGTGACTTGGTATCCTTAACTGTAACAGGAAATTAACGTTTTACCTCCTTTATAAGGTTTGGTCTGATAATTGAGATGCTAAATGCAGATGACTTAACTACAGTCCCTAACACATCCTCCATCTGTCCAGTCAGCCAGCTGTGATGATGGGGCTAGCTGGGTATGGGCAAGGAATCTGGGCACTGTGCTATGCTGTGTTCCAGAAGGTGGACAAGACTGGGTTAGGCGGTCTTGGGCAAGGACCGTGTTTCTCCTAGGGGCGTTGGTCCGGCCTGAAGCATGATGAGAAGGTGCATTTTGTTCTCCTGTCTTGTCTCTGCTGTCCTTCTGAATTCCGCTTACTGGACAGCAGTCATTGGAGACGGCACCATGGGATTTACAGGGGAGGTAACCCCTTTGTAATCTGTTTGACCGAAGCTTAAATGTCTAGCAGGGGACAGAGGGGTTACTTGAAAACAAATGTACACCATAGAACACCAGACATGATAACTATTCACAACTCCTTAAAAATCTAGGAGCTGCTGGGGTGTTTTATAGGTAATTAATGACTCAGGCCCAGGGCAGTTGTTCTGGGAGCTGAAATCATTGGCCAGACAGGTAAAATGAAGCTGGCATGTTCTTTCCCTGTTAATAGTAGCCCAGGATCATTCATTTATAAGAGCTCTGTTGTAATGAAAGAATCGTGGGATTTGTCATAAATGCCACAAGCCCGCTGATCCCCACATCAGTGACCTGGATGATGGTTTATGGTTTATAGAGCACAAGTTCAGCAAAATGTTTTGCAGACCTTGCCACCACTCTCCCCACCCGCCCTCACAACCCCGAGGTCCTCCCAGCAAACCCAGTAAAACCCGTACAGCCTCCTCTGACCTCTGTGATACTCATTTCCAACCTGGGAACAGTAAAAGGAGGCCTGCCAGGAACAGAATGGAAATCATTAAATTACTCAGCTACAGTTAATGGTATTCGTTAAAGATATTCTGTGATAGACCACCCCAAAAGTATGTAAGTTCAATGCCAATGGGACGCAGGTCACATGCCATGCAAAGGTATTTTAACTGAGAGAATTTCACTTTACCGAATATTACTAATTCCCTAACAGTTGTGAGTGCTTACAGTATACGAGGTACTGTGCTAAGTGATTATGAATTATCTCACCTAATAGCCACCATGAGCCTATACAGTAAGTACTGTATATAATTCTGTTGTTACAGTTAGGAAAACAGGCTCAGGAAGGTTGAGTAACTAGATCTAAGGTCACACAGCTTGTAAGTACTGGAGCCAGGAGTTGAACAGGGACAGTCTAACCCCATTCCTTCTCTCTGTTGAAAAGCTGACTCCAAACAAAACTGTCACGTTCCCCTTGCGTGCCATGTAATTAAACACAGGTAGCCTGAGAAAAATGTTGGCTTCAAAACATAGTAAAAATAATAATTGATGGAGTCAACCCTTTAGAATTTTATATACAATATGATAAAAATTAAATATGCCAGGTAACGTACACAGAATATATAAGCAGAGATGCACCAGAACCTCTTTCCCTTCGTCGCACGCCCACTGCGGAGGGAGGCAGCGGCTCTTCAAGTTCCGTGTGTGTCCCTGCACCCCTCGCGAGGGAGCTTTCTGCCCTCCAAACCAGAGTTCCCTTAATTACTTGATAAGCTCCAGGCAGAGCCCTTAGTGTTCTCATCACTCCCTTTTCACGAAGGTTAGCTTCTGTTTACCACCGTCACTGCCGTAACATGTTATTTTGCTCATAGGGTTTTCCGAACACTGCGTTCTCCATTTAAGCAGTAGGTATATTTTATGTGCGTGAACATGACCTTGGGGGGAGAGTCTTGTCGAGGCCACCAGCCTTCGGTCAGCTTTGATATACTCAGGGCGGTGAAGGAGGTTCTCCCTGCCATTCTCGCCCGAGAATTCCAGAATTTCAGGTACTGCCTCTCAGACGTGTCCTGTGTACCGTTTCAGCGCTGCTGCGCTCCTGGCCCCAGATGTAAGGAGTCCCGGCCCTGTCCTGGTGGCGGCCTCCTGCGGTGCCTGCAGCTCCTGAGGGGAATGTCACACAGCAGGGGCGGCACCTGGTCAGGGCCGGTCTGAAGTAGAAATCGTGCCTCTGAGTGAGACAGGTGTGTGAGTGGCAGGGCAGTGCCACCCCTGGCCAGGAAATCTAACACCCGCACCTTTTCTTCTACAAAACTGGGGAGTTAAACTAGACCATCACTAAGGTGTCTTCCACAGGAGACGTGTGGCCTGAGGACAGCCGCAGAAACCTTCTGCTCAGCACACACTGAGCGCCTGGCGGGGCCTCGGAGCTGGAGTGGCAGTAATGGAAGTGGCAGTAATGGAAGTGACCGCTGCCCTTGGGGTGCTCACTGTCCGGTTCAGGAGCCAGACGTTAGCTAACCACTCAGATGGAGAATCGGACATTGTGAGATCAAGCAAAAGTCCAGGCTGCTGTGAGAGGGCTGCGAGCAGGCAAGTGACGTCACGTCGTGATTTGAAAGATCACGCTGGCCACTGGCCCACTGGGCCCCAGTGCAGTGTGGGTCAGGTCTGGGCTCAGCACTAGGAGGAAGGTTCCAGACTCCAGGATCCTTCTAACACCTTTATCTGACTCCATCCCATGGAGGCCAGTCCAGCAGCCTGTCGGTTAGTTCATCACCCTAGGAATCTGGTTCCTTTTGAAAACTTTATTATCTCCCTGATAAGGCGGCCCTCTGACCCCCTCTGAGTTCTTGTGTGCTAATTTCTTGTGCATACAAGGAAACCGTCTTGTAAATATGTCACTGCAGTGATAAGCGTCAAGATGTGCTTTTCTATTAACTACATGGTCCCTTCTTACTCAGGGTTTCTCTGTCCGCCGTTTCAGTTGCCAGTGGTCAACCACGCTCTGAAAATACTAAATGGAAAATTCCAGAAATAAGCCATTCATAGGGTTTAAAGTGCACGCCGTTCTGCGTAGTGTGATACAATCTCGTTCCTTCCCGCTTGAGAGGCGAATTATCCTGTTGTCTGGCATACCCACGTTGGAGACACTACCCGCTCCTTCGTTACTTAGTGGTCACGCTGGTTATCAGATCGACTGGAGGTATCACAGCGCTCGTGTTCCAGTGACCGTTGTTTTACTTCCTAGCGTCTCAGGCCCCTCATTTCATCTCATCACATGGGTGTTGCGTCATCTCACAACATCACAAGAAGGAGAAGGGTGAGTAACATACAATAAGATATTTTGAAAGAGAGACCACATTCACATACTTTTATGACAGTACGTTGTTATTATAATTGTTCTATTTAATTATTAGTTATTGTTGTTTGTTTCTTACTATGCCTAATTTATAAATTAAACTTTCTCATAAGTATGTATGTGTAGCCAAAAACATTATATATGTAGGGTTTTTTATTATCCGCGGTTTCAGGCATCCGCTGGGAATCTTGGAACGCGTCGCCCGTGGGTAAGGGCAGGAGACTCCTGTGACTACTGTATATTGAAGCTCTTACATTGGCTTTTCAAATGAGTTCACTCTGGGTTTTTGTCCCTTGGCTGCCTGTTGCTTCTCCTTAAGCCCCACGCAGATCTTGGGCAGGAGTTCACAATATGATGTAGGAGAAGGGGCCTGGGCTCTGTGTGGACTGGATTCGACGAGGAAACCTGTAGGCTTTGTAATAGGTTAGCCCTGGAGGAAGTGGGTGGCTGAGAACCGGGAGAGCGAGGGGCGGGGGAGGACCCTGGAGGACAGAGAGCACTTAGTGACAGCAGGCTGTGTGGGAGGAAGGAGAGAGAGAGTATTGAAATGGCGTAGGGGCGGAACTATAGGATCGATAGGATGATTGCATTACCTGGCAGAGGAGATTGGAGAGAGTAGGCCAGGACAATGGAGAACAGGTACGACAGTCGTTAATGGTGAGCCCAGTGGAGCAGAAGCATCTGAGGGGGACCTGTGCATTGGGCACTCAACCTTTTGGTGCTTGTTGGGTGCCTGTGCGTTCAGAGTACCCTGGGGGTAAACAACAGCTCTTGTCTCCGGGTCTTATATTAGAGTAAATCCATGAATGGAGAGTAATGGGTGAGTTTGAGTCTTTAGGGACAATTTGATGGGGAGACGGGGGAGGGAGGTGTTGGAGGAGGAGTAGCACCAGTGCACTACATTGGACTGTGAGGGTGTGCCGTGTGTGTTGTCATTGCTGTGTCCCCAGCCTTGCCATCGCAGTCTCTAGATGCTTTCTACATATGGTGGTGGATGAATGAACAGATAAGATCTAGGGGACGGAGGACAAGGGTGTGACTCGCAGCCATCGCTGGCCCACCAAGAGCTGTTTCACTGGAAAGGATGGAGTACGGGGGTGACAGTCGAGGGGGAGAGCGGTAGCATCCACGGACCCTGCCTTTGATAAGTATAGGCAGGAGCTGTGGGAGAGAAACTGGACTAGGGTAGCTGGCAGGGGTAGGTAGGGCCTTTCCCAAAAGGAGCCCATGATTCCCTTTGAGGGACATGCCTGGAGTTGCCTTAATGGACGGCCGGAATTTTTAATGAGGACGGAGAATGACGTCTGCTGGCAGAGGCGGAAGGGGGATGACACACTTGGGTTACCGGGTGCCAGAGGCTTGATGTGGGGTGTCTCGGTGCTCCCAACCAGCCTAGGAAGCGATCCTGTGAAATGGCTTCGTCGTCCAGGGGTGGGGGGTGTTACTAGAAGCCCAGAGAGGCGGGCGTCTGCCCCATGGTGGCACAGCCTGGAGGCTGGAATAAGATCAGCCAGGTTCCGCAGGACCTGGGCCACCCGCCGCTGAGACCCCCCCAGCAACACTTAGCCAGAGTCAGCTACCAGTTGGGCTAGAAAGGGCAATCAGGAATGATGGGTTGGGAGGCAGAGAAAGTGCAGGAGTTGGGGATGGAGAGTTCCGGATGTAGAAGAGGCAATCGGTGCTCTGGGCGGGGTGGCACCCATTAGAACCTGCCGGTCAGCAGGGAGCAGGGCCTTCGGGGAAAGAGGCTGGTTCAGGGCAAGGCCACGGAGCCTGGCTTACCTCCGGATGTCGCCTGCGGGTACGCAGTGG
>PVJD01017906.1:0-16142 GCA_004026545.1 Mormoops blainvillei | reverse complement strand
GGAGAACTTCCCCAATCTGGCAAAAGAAATAGACTTCCAGGAAGGTCAGGAAGCTCAGAGTCCCAAACAAGTTGGACACAAGGGAGCGCACACCAAGGTACATCATTATTACATTATCCAAGATTAAAGATAAGGAGAGAATCTTCAGAGCAGCAAGAGAAAAGGAGGCAGTTATCTACAAAGAAGTTTCCATAAAACTATCAGCTAACTTCTCAAAACAAACCTTATAGGCAAGAAGGGGTTGGAAAGAAGTATTCAAAGTCATAAATACAAGGGTCTACATCCAAGAATACTCTATATCCAGCAAAGCTATCATTTAGAATGGAAAGGCAGATAAAGTGCTTCCCAGGTAAAGTAAAGTTAAAGGGGTTCATCATCACCAAGCCTTTATAAAATGAAATGTTAAAGGGACTAATCTAAGAAAAAGAAGATAATCAAAAATATGAACAGTAAAATTACAAAAAAAAACCTCACAACTATCAATAACGGAACCTAAAAAAACAAAAGAAAACAAAACAAACTAAGCAAACAGCTAGAACAAGAACAGAATCACAGAAATGGAAATCATGTGGAGGGTTATCAGTGGGGAAGGGAAGGGAGGGGGCAGAATCGGGGAAAAGGTACAGGGAAAAAGAAGCATAAATGGTAGGTACAAAATAGACAGGGGGAGGTTAAGAACGGTATAGGAAATGGAGAAGCCAAAGAACTTATATGTCTGACCCATGGACATGAACTAAGGAGGGGAATGCAGGGGAAGGGGGGAGGGGTGCAGGGCAGAGGGAAATAAAGGGGTGAAAAAATGGGACAACTGTAAGAGTATAATCAATAAAATATATTTTTTTAAAATAAGTAAACATTCTCTCCTGACCCCAGGAAACCTAGGCTTTTGGAAACCTCTCATTGGGTATCGTTTGTCTCAGTCTACTGATTTTCTTTCAATTTCCTTTTTTTCCCAACTGCACGAATTCTTTTAAGCGTCTTCTTTGAAAGTTATCTACACAATTTAAATGTTATTGTATAAGCTTTGAAACCATGGGACAGATTGAAATTTTCCAGCTCTGAAATTTTAGAAACTACCAGTTGTTTCTTTGGCCTTGTAATAGTCCCAAGTTCCAAGAAAAGCCATTCAAAAATACTATGGGATGGGATATTTTCTATTAACATAACCAATTATTTTAACTAAAGTCTGAGAAGCACAACGTCCCAGGTTAGTGGTCCTAGGTCAGTGGTTTCCAAACCTGGCTGTCGCCACGCCCCCAGAACTTCATTAACATATAAACACCTGGAACCCACCCCAGAGACCCAAAAGGTCCAGGGTAGGGTTTAAAGCGGCTGTGCATTTAACAAGCTCCCCAACTGACAAATGTTAAGCCAAGTTTTGAGAGCCACTGAGTTCGAAGATATAAAAAGCAGTGTCAATGCTAAAAGTAAACTAAAATGTATTTGATTTGGACTTTTTTTTTCAATCTTCAAGACCTCTTAGTGCGTCCCAGAATCAGAACCGAGGCTCCAGAGAAAAGAACCGCAGCTGTTAAAGTGTGTCCACCTGGTCTCCCAGTACGGCCAGCACCTAGTCCTGCAGGCCCGGCACTAGCAAACGGGTAGAAGAGGAAATCACAGGTTCCGCCAGGGGGCTCCAGGCCCGGGCCGCTCACCCAGCCTACCTGGTAGATGACCGAGCTCAAGTCCGGCTGGGTGCCCAGCGTGGCCACCGAGTCCCCGTGATACGTGCGCAGCCCTGGGGCAGTGGCGCGGGCGCACCGCCACGGGGCTAACCTCAGGGTGGCCCACATGGCAGCGGGCACGGAGCGTGGGAGACACACGAGAGAGCTGCCGACCCGGAACTTCTGCTGTTTCCTCTCCTTTCCCTGTTTCGCCTTACGGCTCAGGTAGGGTTCTTGCAGCCCCAAACAGCCTGAAACATCCCAGCCTCAGACCAGCCCTGGCACGTGTCCGCGAACGTCACCCAGGATTGGTAGGCACTACGTACCACGCCCCCCAAACAGCCAATAAGGGATAGAGGAACAGCCCTGCGAGACCCTGTCCTATCGCGAGCCCAGAGCCCTGTGAGTCCGGGGCGGAGCGATCCTTTTGTGGTCGTCCTGCATCCTTAGACGCTGAGTAGTGAACTGTCATAAAATTTCCTTGGACTCAGACTCAGTTTATTTTCTGTCGTGCTAATAAAAAGGGCATTTCAAGGCCTGAAAAAGCTTATTTTTTCTATGTGAGCTGGAAACTGAACAGACATTTAGCTGCCCTAGGAAAACTCTTTAGAGGATACATTTATTCATTCAGCAAAAAATTTCAATGACTTGTGCCAGGTGCTCTTCCGGCACTGGAGATAGAGTGGAGAACAAAGTGCCTTATTTTACAATGTGGGAAGATCATAAACAAGTAAGCAAAAATAAAAACTCTAATAGTGATAAACTGCAACTTAGATGTATTGTTGGGTTGGCCAAAAAATTCGGGTCTTTTTTCTGTAAGATGGCTCTAGTGGTGTTGCCTTTAACTTCATTTGAAACAATTTTGTTAGACTGTATTATGACAACTGTCATATTGGTGTGCATTTTTAAAAATTGATCAAAATTGGTTAATTTTTGCATAGCCATTTTAATATTGAAGACAGAAGAGCAACATTTTCAGCATATTATGCTTTATTATTTCAAGGTAAAAACACAACTGAAATGCAAAAAATAGATTTGTGCAGTGTACGATGGTGCTGTGACTGATCGAACACGTCTGACGTGGTTTGCGAAGTGTTGTGCTGGGTATTTCTCGCTGGACGATGCTGATGGTCGGGTAGACCAGTTGAAATTGCGATCAAATCAAGACATTGAGACCAACCTTGTAGCATGCGGGAAACAGATGACATACTCAAAATATCCAAATCAATAAAGTTATTGGTGAAAATGAAAAATGTGTCTTTTATTTTACAGAAAAAACTATTGGGTTGACTTTTTTGGCAACCCAATACAATTTCCTGTTCTTCTAAAACTTTGCCTATAACAAATCTGGGCTTCCTCACAATCCCTTGCCTACTGCACAATGAAGAAAAAATTATCTGGTCCATTTCAGACTTTGATATAACTTTCGTATACAATATTACATAAGAGTCCAACTTTATTCTTTTATATTTGATATCCAATTTCCTTAACACCATTGTTGCAATAACTGTCCTTTCACCCCATTGAATAGTCTTAGCGCTCTTGCCAAAAATCATTTGACCACACTGGGTTCTATATTCTACTCCATTGGTCTATTTGTCTTTATACCAGGACCACACAGCTGTGATTACTGTAGATTTGTAGTAAGTTTTGAAATACATGTGAGCGTTCCTGCTTTGTTCTTTTGTTTTGTTTTGTTTTGTTTTTCCTATTAGGGGTCCCTTGAGATTCCAGATTAACTTTAGGATTGGTTTTTCTACTTTGGCAGAAAATACCGGGATTTTGATAGGGGCTGCATTAAATCTATTGATTCCATTGGGTAGTACTGACATCTTAACAATATTGTCTTCTAATCCATGAACAAGATGTTTCCATTTATTTATGTCTTGATTTCTTTCAGCAATGTTTTGTGGTTTTCATTGTGTAAGTCTTTCAATTCTGTGGTTAATTCCTATTTTATTCTTTTTTATTTTACTCTTTTAAAATGCTGTTGTAAATGAAATTGTTTTTGTGATTTTCTTTTCAGCTTGTTATTAGTGTACAGAAATGCAGCCCATTTTTGCGTGTTGACTTTGTATCTTGTTACTTTACTGAATTCATTTACTAGTTCTAACAGATCTTTTTGTGGGGAATCTTTAGGGTTTCCTACATATATCATCTGTGAACAGAGATAATTTTACTTCTTCCTTTCCAATTTTAATGCCATTTATTTCTTGTTTTGCCTAATTGCTCTGCCTAGAACTTCCAATACTATGTTGAACGGAAGTACTAAAAGCGGACATCCTTACCTTGTTCCTGATCAAGAACATTTTCCAAAAGGGAAGGAAATGAGTTTCCATATTTAAAAGACCCATGAAGTGCCCAGCAGCATGAATGTGGGGACAGGAAATGGGCAGGCTTACACCAAGGCTCATTATTGTGCAGAATACCAGGGTCAAAAAATACGTAAATAGGCCACAAACCGAAGGGTTAAGAAATGAAAAACTACTTGTTTTGGTTAACATTAATACTATGTATTATGGATTATAAATAATCTTAAGATCATTTAAAGTATACTGTAGAATGTGCATAGGTTATAATGCAAATACTATGCCATTTTATATAGAGACTTGAGCATCTTCAGATTTTGGTACCGACGCTGGGGTCCTGGAAACAATCCCCACTAATAACAAGGGATGATAGTACTGTATTTTTATGGAAGAAATAAAGTAAGTATAAGCTGTACATGAAAAACTACTTGTTTTGGTTAACATTAAGAAAAGGATACAACAAAAATAGTATAAAATAACATTTATTTACATAATTTATATATGTAGAACATAACTGCTTTCTTTAAAACAAGAAAATTTGCAAGTGACATATTGCTTTTTTGTCAAGATTTCTTCAAGCAAGATAGCATGTATACGCTGTCACTTCTATCTCAAATAATATAGTGGTAAACAGTGGATATTCTTATTTTTATCTGTGCCTCAAATATTCACCAACAAATTAGGCTCTTAAACTGTCATGTTCACCATTTACTAAGACATAAGTGTTCAGGAGGAAAGTCAAGAAAAAATAAAGGCCTTTAATTATATCTCCTTTAAGATTCATAAAATACAAATTTTTCCCAACATCATCTTTACATGAATAGATTAAATACAGGTATGAACAAGTCTTTCCACCTTAGAAGGTAAATAAATACACTGATTCAGTTTCTCTTTCTCCAAGATTAGTTTTAAGGATACAATAGTAGAGTAATTTAGCAGGGTGACTTGAGTCTCTAATACAATAAATGCCCCCAAAATAAAATTATTTATACAGTAAGAAATAACAACTCTCATAAAATTAATTCACTGTAGGTGAACAAGAGACCAACATTAACAAAGCTAAAACATAAATATTATACAAGAGATAAAATAATAGTTTAATTGTGGCAACCTAACACCCAAATCAACATTAATCGAATGAAAGAAACCTTTTCAGAATGAGTTGTTTAAAAATTTATAAAAACAGGGCATTAAAATAGCAACGTGATTTACTAGCATGATTCTTGTGAGCACACAAAATAAATAAATGCACATCTATAGAGAATTTCCACTCAGATTTACAGATCCTCCTTTATGGCAAAAAAAGTTAAATTTCACTATAAGAAAATGAAGTACAAATGCTCTAATATCAATTATTTTAATAAATTAGGATTACTGTTGTACTTCCTCCTGAGCCATACCCTATCTTACTAATGAACCTGAAAACTGTCCACTATTTTTTTCAATATACAAACACAATTATCTAGACATTAAAAATATCTTCCCTTTGAAATACTGATCATTCCATAATGCAATCAACGTTTTGTTAGGGATAACTACAACTTCAATGACAAACATCTCATAGATAAAGATGTCAGCACCTTAAGGTAAAAAATTTACCGTCTCATGTAGAGGGCCAAACTAAAAGCGCAATCCAGCCACATCCATCATGTAAGTATTGTTTGTGGCTGTTTGCAACTAAAATGGCAGAGCTGAGTAACTGCCACAGAGGTCATCTGGCCCACAAACTGAAAAATATTTTGCAAAAAGTGTTTCTAACTCATGACGTAATGTATTAAAATTATCAACTGAGGATAAATCTGCTCTTTGAGAAGTGTAATTTGAACCAAACCAAAGATTTGCTTGGGTGAATAACAGAATTACATATGTAAATAACAAAATCGAAAACAACTCTTAAATTCAAAATCACTGAATTAAGTCTTACTGTTATCTTATTTTGTCTTTAATATCATAATTATGTTCCATACTTAAAGGCCTAAATGTTCCTTAAGTAGAACTTGATGGCAGGAAAACTATCAAGAAGTTGGTTTTCAAACAAAGGAATGTGTGTGTGTGTGTGTGTGTCTGTGTGTCTGTGTGTCTGTGTGTGTGTGTGTGTGTGTGTGTGTGTGTGTGATGGAGACTGGTTTTATATGAAAGTTTTCTCATAAATGAAAGTAAGGGGTTTTTTCCCCATACAAATCCTGAGATTATCCAAGAAATAAGAAAAAAACAAAAAACAAAATATTCACAGTACAAAGTCAATATACTAAATCTATGAGAAAAATGTATTCAAAACATTTATACTATCCAAATACTTTGTTATATCACTTTCAATAGTTTTAAAATTAAAGAGGGAAAGGAGACAAACAAAATTGTTATAGCCTTCTTTACCCATATTCTAAGGGGTGAAAATAATTAAAACTGAATATTCTTTTAAATAAAAAATTTAAAAATAAATAAGCTTTTTGATGTTTCATCTTTATAAATAAGTTTAAATACTAGTTCTTCAATTAGGACTAATGTTAACATGAATTAGAAAAATACATATTTTTCAGTCAGTCAAATAGCTGATGATAGAAAAGTTTTGAACAATTTACTTTCATATGCTTAGAGGCAAGTGAAAAGGCCTTAATCAGCCAAAGGAAAATCCAAACAAACAAAACCATCACAAAAGTAGTCTGCTAAATGTGACATACAATCTACCTCCAAATATGTAAGCACTGTGATTTATACAGAGACATTTATCCACTCACAACATTCCAAAATGTCCATGTGTTTTCAGTACAGGAAGAGTCAAAATGTAAACAAGAGTTGCTATTTCTGAGAAAGCATTCTTAAATGCTTCAGTATTTCCAAAATGCTGAATTAATCAGAATGAAAGGAACCTCAACAATGTATCCCACTGATTATAAAAAACTTCAAATCAAGCTCATTAAATAGTCAAAATCAATATAAAGAAAAATAGACATGATGCTTCTTTCTAAATACAGTCCTGTTGATATAATTGACTGGAAATTCTAGACTTAAAAACAAACGACAACAAAACTTTCATTCTCTTTCATCCACTTCAATAAAGATATCACTAAAGAAATACTCAGAGACTGTGGACGCCTCTTCTTCAAGTGCCCGGTTTTGGACACTTTTACATTCTTCTTTCGGTAAGGAACGGTCGCAAGAAACCTAAAAGGTAATAAAAATAGGTATGCAATATAACATTTATATATTGGTAATGGTAGTCTAAATTGGTATATTTAAAAAGCAGTAGAGGATAAATATTAAGAGCTTTAAATATGTTCATACTGATTTCTATGCTACTATATTAAGAAAATAATACTAAACATAGAATTTTATGAATAAGATCATCGTTGTAGTATTAGTAATAATTAAAAAACTGGAATCAACAAACAACAGTAGGCATGATTAGGTTAATTGTAGTGTATCCATGATCCATTACATCACCTTAATTTCCATGAAAAAAATTTAACACAATAGAAAAACATATCATTATTAAGTGTATAATGAAAACATTTTAATAACCAGTATAAAAATAGACAGATCCATGAAACAGAACAGTACCCAAAGGAATCATCAGAAATAAAAGCAATCCTATCAAAAATTACCATATCTATAAATCCATAAAAAATTAAGACAGCATAGTATCAGCATAGAAACAGACACATATATCAATTAAACAGAAGACCAGAAATATCCCTAACGCATGGATGTAAATTTAGTATCTGATAAAAATGAGTTTCAAAAAAAAAAAGAGAGAAAAGATGGATTATTCAACAAACGATGGTGGACAACTGTATAACCATCTCAGAGAAAAGAAAAGTCCGGCCTATACCTCACCAAAATAAATTCTACATGGATCAAAAGATTTCAATGTGAAAACATTTTTTTAAAAATCTACTATAAAATACCAAGGGAAAACTTTTACAACCCTGGAGTGAGGGAGAAGGAGTGTCTTTTTAAATGACAGGAAATTAGGAGCCATAAATTATTGAGAAATTTATCTATGTAAAATAAAAAATGTCTGCATGGCAAAAACCACCATACACAAAATCAAAAGACAAATGACATACGGGGACAAAAGTATCTGCAACCTGCCCTGGCTGATGTGGCTCAGTGGAATGAGCGCCAGCCTGCAAACCAGAGTCGCCAGTTCTATTCCCAGTCAGGGCACATGCCTGGGTTGTGGCACCAGTCCCCAGAAGGGGGTGCTTGAAAGGCAACCACACATTGCTGTCTCTCTCACTCTTCCTCCCTCCTTTCCCCCTTCTCTAAATAAAGATCTAAAAATGAATAAATAAATAACCTCAAAACATTTTTTTAAAAGACACTAAAAATTTTTTTTTAATAATAAAAATTTATATAATCCCTATGGAGGACAATCAGCCATTATCTGTCAAAAGAATAATCATTCCTTTTGACCAGCAATTCTATTCCTAGGAAATTTAACCTACAGAAAAATGTATAAGATGGCCCTTTTGTAATTTAGCTATTACTACATTGTTTGAAATACCAAATAATTAGCAATTACCTAAATGTCTACTAGTATGAGACCAATATTATAGAATATACAAACAACG
Source organism: Mormoops blainvillei (assembly GCA_004026545.1). NCBI lineage: Eukaryota > Metazoa > Chordata > Mammalia > Chiroptera > Mormoopidae > Mormoops > Mormoops blainvillei. The sequence goes on along the minus strand of PVJD01017906.1, from coordinate 7,595 downwards.
GAATCTTACGTCATTAAAAATAAGGAGAGCGTGCACTTATTCCTAAAAAATGAAAACAAATACTTGAATACAAATGTTACATGGTAGCTTTATTCATAAATAGCCAAAAGCTGAAAACAACCCAGATGTCCTTGAATGGGTAAATGGATAAACAAAACTGGTACATCGAGACTATGGAATACTATTCAGCAATAAAAAGGAATAAACAAACCATCTGGATGACTCTGTAGGGAACCATGCTGAATGAAAAGAAGTCAATTCCGAATGTATGATTCCATTTACAAACTGCATATTTAATGCCATGTACATCACTCTTTTGGAACAACAAATTTCATGAAGAACAGGTTTCCAGAAGTTAAGGAGAGAGTGGGGGTGGGGTGGGTAGAAGTGGGTGTGTGTATAAAAAGGTAACACAAAGGTTCCATGTGGTGACACAACTATTCTGTATCTTACTGTAGCAATGTCAGTATCTTGATTGTGATATTGTGCCACAGGTTTAAAAGATGCTACCACTGGGGAAAACTGGAAAAAGGGTATACACTGTGATTTCCCTATATCGGTTTTTATAACTGATGTGAATCTACAGTGATCTCAAAATAAAGTATAATTTAACTTTTTAAAAAGAAAGCAAGACAGAGAATAAGGAAGCTCTTTATCTGCAGCTTTGCAGTAATCTCTGAGATATCCTGTAAGGTGAAAGCAGCATGGAAGAGAACAGTATACTATTATTTATATAAAAAAGATGAAAAATGCTTATATTTGTGTATACATAAAAATCTCTGGAAAATTAAAATAAAAACTGATAATAATATATATCTGTTGAAAGGGGGAACTAGGAAGCTAAAGGACAAATAAGGGAAACTTTTCACTGTAAACTCTGTTATAGGTTATAAATTTTAAGATGTGGAATATATTACTTATTAAAAAAATAATAAAACAGCAATTTGTAAATAACATTTAGTTTAGATTCTTGCCTCTCACTACATACAAAATATAGCTCACATTATATACCAAAGTCAATAACCATGACTAGAATTCATTTTAAAACTGAAAATTTTATACCTCTGGATAAAAATTCCCTAATCATAAAAGTGATTTAAGAAATTGCAAAGAAAAAAATAATGGATTTGACTTAACATTTAAAACTAATATGTATTTTAAAAAATCAAAAAATCTCAAAAGTAAATAAACTTGGAAAAACCACTTGTAGCAAAGAGCTAGAAGGTACATGGCTTTTTTACACAAAAAAAAATTTCACACACAAGATGGCAGCATATATAAACACAGCTCACCTCCTCACACAACCACATCAAAATTATAACTAAAGAACAACCATCATTCAGAACGGCCAGAAATGGAGCTAAATGGAAGCCCTACAAATACAGAATTAAAGAAGAAATCACACTGAGACTGGCAGGAGGGGTCGAGATGCGGAATGGGCTGGTCACACATCCAAGTATGACAGATAAAAACTGAGGGATATCTCAGGAGCAAGGGGACTCAACCCTACATCAGGCCCTCCAGCCCAGGGTTCCAGTGCCAGGAAGATAAGTTCCCAAAACCTCTAGCTGTAAAACCAGTGGGGACTGAAGCTGTGTGAGAGAGAAACTGCTGGAGTCCCACCCAGGCAGTTCCTCTTAAAAGGCCTGCATGCAGACTTACTCGGGTTCGCTCCCTGTGAGCTCCAGTGCCAGAGGGTAACAGACTGAAAGGCACCAGAGACATGGGGAAGAACTGAATTGTCCACCATCGGGGTGAGAGCTGAGGGCAGCTTTCTCCCAAACAGACCTGGCAGAGGCCATTATTCCTTCTTTGAGTCAGTCCCCTTACGGAACTGGCAGGTGGGTGCCATATCTGAGATTCCATCAACATGGCTCACAATGGCTTGCCCAACCCTGGTGAGTCCCTGAGGTCCCGCACCACCAACTTTTGGTCCACTCACACTGTTTCCAGTGGCTTTTCCATAAAACGGCTTGTGTTGGCTCGTGCTTCAGATTTTCCTAATTCTCTCTAACAAGCAGCACCTGGCCTCAGCAAACCCTGCCTGTACCTGTCACTAAGTGGCCCCAGGACTGGCACTAGCAGCAGCTGGCCTTGGTTCACAGCTTGGCCTGACCTGGGTGCCTCCAAGCCCAGCACAAGGGGCAGCCATCTGCAGATCACTATGTAGCTTATGCCGGGTGGCGCCAAACAGAACACAGCCACTTGCGGACCTTGGATGTGCCAAAGACAATCAAGGCTCAACTACAACAGGAATGTATACACAGCCCACACAGTGGGCGCACCTTGAGTATCCAGCCTGGGTGACAGGGGAGGCTGTGCCACTGAACGCTAAAAGACATCTACCACATTCGGCCACTCTACCAAGCACAGAAACGAAAGGAGGCTGCAAATATGAGGACACAAAGAAACATTGCCCAAATGAGAGAACAGAATAAAACTCCAGAAAAAGCACTAAACAAAATGGAGACAATCAATCTATGACACACAGAATTCAAAATAACAGTTACAAGTATGTTCAATGAACTTAATAAGAACCTCAACAGCATAAAAAGACCCAGTCAGAAATGAAGGATACTCTAATTGAAATAAATAACAATTTACAGGGAAACAATAGTAGCCAAGTATCAAATCAGCAATTTTGAACATAAGGAAGGAAAAACATAATCAGAACAGTAAGAAGAAAAAATTTTTTTAAAAAATGAGGGTAGTTTAAGAAGCGTCTAGGACAACTTCAAGCATTCCAACATTTGCATCATGAGGGTTCTGGAAGAAGAAGAGAGAGCAAGAAAAAGAAAACTTATTTGAAAAAATAGTGACAGGAAATTTCCCTAACTTGGTGAAGGAAATAGACACACAAGTCCAGGAAGTGCAGAGTCCGAAACAAGATAAACCCAAAGAGGACCACACCAAGACACATCATAATTAAAATGCCAAAAGTGAAAAACAAAGAGAGAATCTTAAAAGCTGCAAGGGAAAAGCAGTTAGTCGCCTACAAGGGCACTCCCATAAGACTGTCAGCTGATTTCTCAAAAGAAACTTTACAGACTAGAAGGGACTAGCAAGAACTATTCAAAGTCATGAAAAGCAGCAACCAACAATCAAGATTACTCTGCCCAGCAAACATGTCATTTAGAATTGAAGGACAGATAAAGAGCTTCTCAGACAAGGAAAAGCTAAAAGAGTTCATCACCATGAAGCCAGTATCACGTGAAATGTTAGAGTCTTCTTTAAGAAGATCAAAAATATGAATGATAAAATGGCAATAAATATATATCTATCAACAATTGAATCTAAAAAACAAAATAAATGAACAAGCGGAACAGAAACAGAATCATTGATACAGATAACATTTTGATGGTTGCCAGATGGGAAGGGTGTCGGGCAGACGGGAGAAAAAGGCGAAGGGGTTATGAAGTACAAATTGGTAGTTACAGAATAGTCATGGGGATGTAAAGGACAGCATAGGGAATATAATACAGTAGCCACAGAACATATATACATGACTCATGAACATGCACAACGGGGTGGGGGTTGCCTGAGGGAGGGGAGTCAGGCTGGGTGGATGGGGTAAAGGGGGAAATATTGGGATAACTGAAATAGCATAAACAATAAAATGTTAATTTAAAAAAATAAAAATAAATTTTTAAACTCACACAAACTGGTAAGAAAACACTTAGCTCCCAGAAGCTATAAATTAGCAAATAGGAACAAAAAAAGAAAACAATAAAATATCTAGTAAATATATGGAAAAAACCAAGTCAGTGGTAACTAAAGAAATGAAATGAATGAAATGACATGTCACCCCCCTACTATTACATTAAATTTAAAAAATTATTTTGAAGAGTTATTATCTAATGCTGGCAAGAATGTGAATAAACTGGCACTGGAATACTGCTGGCAATTACAGCACTGTTTCCCAAAGTAGTCTGGCAATGATAATGAAGACTCAAGAAAATCCTGGCCTCAGAAGACAATTCTGGGAAATAGTATACAGTATTTTTTAAATTTTAAAGATATTTTTTACAAAAGTACTCCATCCTTTGAGTTTCATGCTACCCATTAGAGGTCACCAGCCTTTGGTGAGATTCTAAGTCACCCCAATATTCTTCTGAAATCTGTGATAATAGCTTCACAGATTTTTCTATCCCAATACTTCCCTTATGTAAGCTTTGGAATGCATAGAAATAAAACATGCAAATAAATTGATTTTACTGTTCCTTGAATTCTTGTGGGTCTCAGGACATTTCTCTGAAAGCAAAATGCAAGCAGTGCTCTGTTTTGCTTCCACCAATCAGGAGAATCTTTGCTTTAAAGAAATGGCAATTAAGTGTCTATTTACAGCTAGTTCAATGGTTCCGTACTAAACTAGTTGTAACTTCCTAATTCAAAACCCTATCTTCTTCTAATACAGTGGTGCAAGTGGTGGGTATGATGTGGAGGAGATGGAGAGGATATGCCCTGCAATAATTTCTGATATCCAAATGATAATAGCAGTTGCCATGTTATTCCTAGTTGAGTCTGATATTCAAATCCATTCTATATGAACAATAAGAAGCCACTATCACATACCTGAGCTGCTGAACTGACAATATTCTCAGGTTGAGTATTATCAACACTTGGAGATGAAAGCAGATCAGAGGATTCTTGAACTTTTTTCTGGCTTTCACTGAGTGGTTTAGATCTTTTCAAATTCTTTCTTGATACAGGTATAAGAGGTTTTAGGCGTTTCTTACTATGAACCTGAGTAGGTACATCAGACTCCAAGCTATTCTTTGAACATATTAAAGACAAAAATCCCAGGGGTCTTCTGCCAGGTCTAGAAAAACAAATGTAAAAATATTTTTTAAATATCCAGGAAGACATATGTTTAATACCAACTTCTTTCCATTAATGCTAATATGGCATATATGATATCACATTAGTAGTATCAGCACATCTACTAAGTACTGATACCACTATGGTACGACATATATTTGTGACAAAGATCAATGCTTATTGTACAGCAGTACTTCTCAAGCTTAAAGGGGCATACAAATCACCTGGGGATGTTATTAAAATGAAGATTCTGACTGAGTTGGGGTGGGTAGGGTCTGAGTTCTATATTTCTAACAAGTTGTCAAATGATGACCATGCTGCTGGTCCCAGGACCAGACTTTGAAAAGCAAGGGTCTAGAGCAGAGGTCAGCAAACTATTGCCCACAGGCCAAATGCAGTTCACCACCTGATTCTATAAAAAGTTTCACTGGAACAGAACCATGCTCATCTGTTTAAATACCGCTACTTTTGTACTGCGAATGCAGGGTTAAGTAGATGCAGCGAAGACTATGGGTCACAAGGCCTAAAATAAATACTACATTATCTTTACCAAAAAAATTTGCTGACCCTCAACTGATTTTAACCCAAAACCCCATGATGCCTCCCTTATTCTACATTCAGCACATCTCTAAGACCAGAAAGGATATTGCTAAGCTTTAATTTCTGTAGTTTATATTATGAAAATAATAGTCATTAAATGTGCCTTTTTAACTACACATGTCCTTCCCCTCTACCTTTTCTTTAATAGAAGTTAGTGTATATCCTCCCCTCTTCAACTCACCAACACCATGTTAATAATTTTAATACTGCTGACAAGTCAGTAATTATCCAAAACCCAGAAGGCTTGCTTCTAGAGTATGAGGAAAATAATGTGTAAAAAGCTACCTTTGGGCTTAAATTCGACACTCTCATAGGGAGAAAGCTGTGGTTTACCTCTCTGGAATGCCACAAGGGAGAAAAAACGGACACATTACTTGGGACCTCAATAAAACAACACCCAGAGCTACTTCTGATGTTAGCCCTACGTCTCAGACCACCTACGTCTGCACTGGCAGCTACTGTGTGACAGAAAAAGCAATGATCAAAATAATAATGATGGACAATCTGGAAAACAATATACAGAGTACTAAACTCTAAAGATTTTCTATGAAAAAAGCCAAATTTTCAGCACTTAAAAGTTAAGCTCTTGTTATATGGAATGTGTATTTATCTCAAACAGTCCTACAAAAGTATTTGACATTATCATACTTCCTTCCCTTTACCAATAGAGGATTATTTTCTACAACACCATCCTTAGTACTGGATTTAGTCAAATACACATATTATCCCAAGAGAGAGAAATAGAGAATGAGAAACATTTATTAGAGACCTTCTCATGATACCTGGATAGTGGGGTTTTTGAAGATGACGTGGTACCATCCGCTTGTTCAGGCTTAGAAGCTGCACAAGTTCTTTCTTCCTTATCAGATACAATCATCTTATCCTGAGGTAACTGAGGTGTATTCTTTTCTATATGTGTATCCATTATTTTATCAAGAGGTCTAGATCCTATACTCTGAAAAGTTGGTTCAAGTTGCTCTTTCTGAGGTTCTGGAGTTACATGTGTGCTTTCTGAAGTAGGAAAGATATCTTGTCCCTTGTAAGACTTCCCTTAAAAGAAAAAAAGAAAACAACTGAACACATATTGAAATTAATACATCCAACTGAATTGCAAAACTTGAAGGAAAAAAACTGATGATATTCTATTATAAGTGTGCCCTAATAAGAATAAGCTGAATTATAAATTAGTGGTTATCTGGAGACTTAAGAATAATATAACTAGTTAAAAGCTAAAGTTAACAGCTTCTGCATTCAGATACATAATAGTCATATCAATATATTTTCACCTAGAAAATATTTCCCCATAAATATTTCTCAAACTAACAAAGTGACCACTTTCTAATGTGAGAGTATAGCTAAGGACCTATGAAAACTCCTTTATATCCAAGCTTCTAATTCCTAAAATGTAGCTGTCATGTATTTTCAGGAATCCTGTATGTACATAATTCTCTATTAATTATAGGAAGAAAGCAGATTTTTATGGCTATTAAAGCACCAAATCAACAATCTTAGTAAGGAAGAAAAACTTATAAGTGAGTGAGAGTCTGCTTAATCCCAAATTTTAACAAGATGCATCAAAATTATCAGAGGTACTTAGGAAAATATAATCACATTAAAATTTATTTCACTCACCTGTTTCCTCAAAAACATTTATTAATTCCTTTGGACATACCTGTTTTAAGAAAATTTACAAAAAAATTAGAAATCCATTTATCAAAATTAATTTTCTTTCATTCTTTCTTTTAAAAGTGAAGAAAACATGTACCTCCCAGAAAGCTCTAGGGTAAAGCACGTCTTATGGGAATTCTACCAAATATTTATTGAAAAGACATTTTTTTCTGTTATTTAAATTGTTCCAGGAACTTCCCGCCAAGATGGAGGCATAGATAGTACATTTTGTCTGCTTACACAACCAAAGGGAGGACAAAAACAAGTTTAGAAACAAAAAGTAACCAGAACTGCCAGAAAATGGAACTATATGGAAGTCCGACAACCAGGGAGTTAAAGAAGAAACATTCATCCAGACTGGTAGGAGGGCTGGAGATCAGGCAGCCGGGTCAGACAGGACACACAGCAAGGCTGCAGTTGGTGGACCAGGGCGGGCAAGGCAGCGGCTGGCGGGCCAGGTGGGCCAGGCGGTCCCACATTTGTGTGCAGATAAACCCAGGAGGAACAGC
>PVJD01017905.1:0-16151 GCA_004026545.1 Mormoops blainvillei | reverse complement strand
GCAAACAGTCTAAGACTGACAGAAGGCCAGGAGGCAGAAGCAGGTGGAACCTGATCCTGAGGTGCTTTGGGAAGTTTCCTGACCCATCCAGGGCCCAGTGCTGATAAAAGCCAGCTTTGCAGCCCAGCTCGGCCCGTCCTGAGCACAGCCAAGCCCACAGAAAACAGCCACAAACTGTGGATTGCTTGTTGCCTCAAATTGGCTGCCGAGAGTCAGACATGGACAGCATCTGACACTGGTTTAAACCAACCTAAGAAGAGAAAACCCAGTAAGTAAGCACTAAACTTGACTGAGAAAAATTCCACTTTGTTCTTTTCCATTATTTTCATTACTTTTTTTTCCCTTCATAGCTTTGTAATTATTTTTTTCTTTTTCTTCTACTTTTCTTGATCTATTTTTGTTTCATATGTCTTATTTTACTCTTACCTTCACTTGCTTCATTTTTCCTTCTTATTTCCTTCTTCATATTTCTTTCCTTATTTTTGTTATTCTTTCTCTTTCCTTGTCCTTTTTTCCCATTTAACTCATTCTATTCATTACTCACATTAGTTCTCTTCCTTTTCTCCTCTCATAATCACTTTTCTTTACTGTGATCTTCTCTTGTTCTTTTTTCTTGTTTCCTCCCCTTTCTCTACTATTCTATTTCTCTTTCTACTTTATTATTCTTCACTCTTTTGTCTGATTTTGCTGTCATTGTTGGGGGTTTTATGCTTGTTTTGTTTTTGCTTTTTATGTTGTTTTGCTTTGTTTAGTCAGCCCCTGTATAATAGCATAAAGACAGGGTAGAGGTTGAGTCTCTCAATCAGCCAGCCAGAGGGGAGATCCCACCCACAAATGGTCCAACACCAATCAGGACCCAAATAGAACAGGAGAGACCAATAACCTGCACAAAGGACATTCCTAGAGCATCCAGCTCAGGAGATCAAGGAGACTGTACCACTGGGTCCCAGAGGATTCCTATCACATGAGACCACTCCACAAAGACAGAGAGTCAAAGCAGATCTATCTAATACACAGAAACAAACAAAAAGAGAGGGCTAAATGGGGAGACAAAGGAAAAACGCGCAAATGAAAGAGAAGGAGGAATCTCCAGAAAAAGAGCAAAATGAAATTGAGGCAAGGAAATAATCAGACATAGTGTTCAAAGTAAAGGTTATAAGGATGCCAAAGAAACTTGGTGAGAACTATAAGGAACTTAGTGGGAAGTACATCAGCAAGAAAAAGGACATAGAAATTTTAAATAAGAACCAGGTGGAAATGAAGAATGCAATATCTGATATGAAGGTTACACTAGAAGGAATTAAGAGCAGGCTAGATAAAGCAGAGGATCGCATCAGCGATTTGGAAAACAAGGTAGAAAAAAAACACTGAGTCAGAGCAACAACAACACAACAAGACTGAGGATAGGTTAAGGGAGCTTTGGGACAACATGAAGCATAACGATATACACATCATTAGAATCAGAAGGAGCCCTGGCTGGTGTGGCTCAGTGGATTGAATGCCGGCCTGTGAACTGAAGGGTTGCTGGTTTGATTCCCAGTCAGGACACATGCCTGGGTTGTAGACTAGGTCCCCTGTAGGGGGCATGTGAGAGGCAATCACAGATTAATGTTGTTCTTTCTCCCTCCCTTCGAAAGAAAGAAAAGAAAGAAAGAAAGAAAGAAAGAAAGAAAGAAAGAAAGAAAGAAAGAAAGAAAGAAAGAAAGAAAGAAAGAAAAAAGAAAAGAAAGAAATCTTAAAAAAAAAAAGAAAGAAAGAAAAGAATACCAGAAGGAGAAGAAACAGAGCAAGGGATAGAAAATCCGTTTAAAGATATAATGACAGAAGTCTCCCTTAACTTGCTTGGTGAAGCAAAAAGTCAGAGAGCTTCAGGAAACACAGAGAGTCACAATCAAGATGAATTCAAGAGACCCACACGAAGACATATCACTTTGCAATTAAAATGGCAAAGTTTACATACAGAGAGTATTTTAAAGGCAAGAGAGAAATAGTCACCTATAACAGAGCTGTGATACAGCTGTCAGCTGATTTCTCAACAGAAACATTACAGGACAGAAGGAATTGGCAAGAATTATCCCAAGTAATGAAAAACACAGATCTACAGCCAAGGCTACTCTATTCAGCAAGGTTTTCATTTAAAGTTGAAGGCAAAATAAAGAGTTTCCAAGGCAAAAGAAAGACTAAAGGAATACATTTCCACCAAACCAGCATTGTAAGAGATGCTAAAGGGACTGCTTTAAGAAGAAGAGGAAATAGAGAGAGAGAAGAATACAGGCATAAAGGGAAAAAAATGGCAATGAATAAGTACCAATCAATAGTAACCTTAAATGTAGATGGATAAAGTACCCCAATCAAAAGACATAAGGTAGCTGAATGGGTAAGGAAACATAACCTGTATATTTGCTGTCTACAGAGACCCACCTCAGAACAAAAGATTTACACAGGCTGAAAGTGAAGAGACAGAAAGAAATATTCCATGCAAATGGAGACCAAAAAAAAAAAAAAAAAAGCTCAGGTAGTGACACTTATGTCTGACAAAATAGACATCAGAACAAAGGCCATAACAAGAAATAAAGAGGGTCGCTATATAATACTGAAACCATCAATCCAACAAGAGGATAACCCTTGTAAATATATATGCACCCAATATGGGAGCACCTAAATATATAAATAAAACCTTGAAGGACTTTAAGGAAGAGATCAACAGCAATACAGTTATTGTAGAGGATTTTAACACCCCCCTGTCACCAATTAGACTTTCCAGACAAAAAATTAACAAAGAAATAGCTACCTCAAATAGCATACTAGATCAAATGTATTTAATTGAAATTTACAGAACATTTCATCCCAAAGCAGCAGAATGTACATTCTTCTCAAGTTTACATAAATCATTCTCAAAGACAGACCACATGGTAGGTTGCAAAAAATTAGCAAATTCAAGAAAACTGAAATCATATCAAGCATTTTCTCCAATCACAATGGCTTGAAACTAGAAATCAATCCCAATACCAAAAAAACCCTCAAAAACATTCAAATACATGCAGGCTAAATAACATGTTATTAAATAATGAATGAGTCAACAATGAGATCAAAGAAGAAATCAAAAAGTACCTGGAACCAATGAAAATGAACACACAACAACCCAAAACCTGTGGAACACAACAAAGAAGTCCTAGAATGGAAGTTCATAGAATTACAGGCATATGTAAAGACCACAGAAAAATCTCAAATAAACAACTCACCCCTATACCTAAAAGAACTATAAAAACAACAAACAAAGACCAAAGTGAGCAGAAGGAAGAAAATAATAAAGATCAGAGCAGAAATAAATGAAATAGAGACTTAAAAAAATTCAAATATTCAATGAATCCAAGAATTGGTTTTTGAAAAAACAAACAAAATTGATAAACTTTTAACCAGATTTATCAAGAACAAAAGAGAGGGTCCAATTAAATAAAATCAGAAATGAAAGAGAAGAAGTAATAACTAATTTTACAGAAATGCAGAGGAATGTAAGAAAACATTATGAACAATTGTATGCCAAGAAAGTGGACAACCCGGGTGAAAGGGATAAATTCCTAGAAACATACAGTCTTCCAAAACTGAACCACGAAGAAGCAGAAAAGCTGAATAGATAGTTAATAATGGCAGTATTCAAAAAAAATCCCAGCAAACAAAAGTTTTGGACCAGATGGCTTTACACATGACTCTTACCAATCATTCAAAGAAGAACTAACACCTATCCTCTTCAAATTATTCAAAAAAATTCAAGAAAAGGGAAGACTCCCAAATTCTTTTTATGAGGCCAGTATTCCAAAACCAGGTAAAGATACCACAAAGAAAGAAAATTACAGATCAATATCCCTGCTGAACATAGATGCTAAAATCCTCAACAAAATATTAGCAAACCAGATCCAGCAATACATTAAAAAGATCATGCACCATGATCAAGTGGGATTCATCCTAGGGATGAAAAGTTAGTACAATATTTGAAAATCAATAAATGTGATACATGACATAAACAAAAGGAAAGACAAAAATCACATGATCATATCAATAGATGTGGAAAAAGCCTTTGATAGAGTACAGCACCCATTTATGATAAAAACACTCAGCAAAGTGGGAGCAGAGGGAACATACTGCAACATAATAAAGGAAATATATGAAAAACCTAATGCCAATATCATACTCAATGGAAAAAAGGTAAAAACGTTTCCCTTAAGATCAGGAACAAGACAAAGGTGTTTGCTTTCAATGTAGTACTGAAAGTCCTAGCCACAATGGTCAGACAAGAAAAGAAATAAAAGGCATCCAAATTGGAAAGGAGGAAGTAAAATCGTCACTATTCACAGACAACATGATAGTATATATAGAAAACCCTATAGGCTCCACCAAAAAACCACTTGATCTAATCAGTGAATTAAGCAATGTAGTGGCATACAAAGTCAATATTCGGAAATCAATGGCATTTTTATACACCAATAATGACCTATCAGAAAGACAAACTAAGAAAACAATCACATTTACTATATCAACAAAAATAAACAAAGTACCAAGGAATAAATGTAACCAACGAGGTAAAAGATCTGTTCCAGAATAACTATAGGACACAAAAGAAAAAAAATTAAGAAGCATATATTGTGTTCCCAGATTGGGAGAATTAACACTGCTCAAATGTCCATACTACCCAAAATAATAGATTCAATGCAATTCCTATTAAAATACCAATGGCATATTTCATAGATCTAGCACAAATATTCCAAAAAGTTATATGGTACAATAAAAGACCTTAATAGCCTCAGCAATCCTGAGAAAGAAGAACAAAGTAGGGGGGATTACAATACCTAATATCAAACTATATTACAAGGCCACTGTAATCAAAACAGTCTTAAACTGGCATAAGAACAGACTCATAGATCAATGGAACAGGATAGAGAGCCCCAAAAATAAATGCATGTCTTTATGGTCAATGTTTGTCAAAGGAGGCAAGGGCATATAATGGAATAAAAACAGCCTTTTCAATAAATGGTGTTGGGGAGAACTGGACTAGTACATGAAAAAAAAATGAAAAAGAAAAGAAAAGAAACTAGACCACCAACTTACACCATACACCAAAATAAAAACAAAATGGATAAAAGACAAATATAAGTTGTGATACTATAAAAATCCTAGAGGAAAACATAGGCAGTAAAATTTCAGATACCTTGCATAGCAATATTGTGACCAATATATCTCCTAGGGCAAGGGAAACAAAGAAAAATTAAACAAATGGGACTATATCAAATTAAATTGCCTCTGCACAGGTAAAGGAACCTAATGTATGCCAATGATTTCCTCAGACAAGAGTTTAATTTCTAAAATATACAAAGAATTCATACAACTCAACACCAGGAAGACAAACAATCCAATTAAAAATGGATAAAGGACCTTAATAGACACCTCTCCAAGGAGGACATGCAGATGGCCCATAGACATATGAAAAAATGATTAACATCACTAATAATCAGAGAAATGGAAATTAAAGCCATAATGAGATATCACCTCACACCTGCCAAAATTGCTATCATTATTAAATCAACAAACAGGTGCTGGCAAGGATGTGGAGAAAAGGGAATCCTAGTGCACTGTTGGTGGGAATGCAGATAGGTGCAGCCACTGTGGAAAACAGCATGGAATTTCCTCAAAAAATTAAAAATGGAACTGCCTTTTCACCCAATTATTCCACTGCTGAGAATGTATCCTAAGAATGTCAAAAGATAAATTCAATAGAATATATGCAGCCCTATGTTCATAGCAGTGCTGTTTACAATAGCCAAGTGCTAGAAACAGCCTAAACACCCATCTATAGATGAGTGGATCAAAAACCTGTGGTACATTTACACGCAGAATATGACACAGCAGTAAAGAATAAGGAGTTCTTACCTCTTGCAACAGCATGGATAGAACTGGAGACCATTATGCTAAGTGAAATAAGCCAGTTGGTGTAAGACAAATAATATGATCTCACTTATAAGTGGGATCTAATGAACAAAATAAACTAACGAGCAAAATAGAACGAGAGGCCTAGAATCACAGAATAGACTGACAGTTGTAAAACGAGAGGAGAAAGGAGGGAACTGGTTGAAAGAACAGAAGGGATTAGTCAAAGAACACATATAAAGGACCCATGAACATAGACAACGGTGTGGGGATTGACTATGGATGTGTGGGGCGGGCTGGTTGGAGGGCAACGTAGGGGATAAACTGGGACAACGGTAATAACATAAACAATAAAATATTTAAGTATTAAAAAATAAATGAAATTAAAAACATCTGAATCTGAACTGAAATATCATTTACTAGTTGGTTCTACCACCTAGTGACTTACATAAACTAATCATCTAACACCATAAAAGTTAACTATTCAGATATTTAAATAAATCAAGGGTATAAATATCCAATTTTCTGCAAGTTATATTTGCCTCTTATTTACATGAAGCTTTTTTTATGAGAAAGGTGCTATTGAAATTTCTTTGAGAAATAACATGTCACTAGCACCGCATTGCATAGCTGCTTGGCAGGACTATAGCATTTGTTATTAATTTTGCAAAGTGTTCTAACTATTTCTGGTAGATACCTAAATCTTACTATCTATTGATACATTAGTAACACTTCTTTTTCTGCCTCAGATAGGAAGCGATGCCCTGGTGCCATCACAGTTAGAATTATTCTGGATTTGTTCCAAGATCGCCAGTATATCTTTGCTAAAGCAACCCAATACCTGCCCCTCCGTGACAGTCATCAAGCAGTTGGAATCTGAACAAAATGCCATTAATCTTACCTGATTTCTCAGACATGCCAGCCTCTTGCCCAAGTAGCATTGTTGGTGGAAATGGAACCGGAGATCGTGCTGTGTCCTGTGAAGTGCTCTCTGAAGTCAATGTATTGTCATTGATGGTTTACGCAGTAATACCAGGATTCAGCATGGGACATGAGGCCTACAGCCTGCATGCTATTTAAGACACGTGGCTTAGGAGACCAATCCTGAGAGAGCTAATAATGAGAAAGCAAACTTTTTTTTTCTTTGCCAAAACCTCATAAATCTGTAGTCTCTTTTTACTTATTTTTTCTGTGTCATACTTTTTACTCAATGATAGTTTAAAAACTTATCATATAATTTTTGTCCATTACCACCAATTTTCTAAATGTAACATTCAATCATTTTCTTTATTTTAAAGAACAACAACAAAAAGAAAATCTGGAGTCCCTGAATGCCTAAGGGATTGTGCTTTGTTTTTTTCATTCTGATTCACCAAAGAAAGTCAGGACCCTCCCTTGAGTGCTTTTAGCACTCTGTCTTGCTGTCCAGGAGTATTTATCACAACAGTATGATTTTAGTTAAACATCTGAGACATCAACAACCCTGCTAGAATGTAGGCAACCTAAGAGCAGGATGGAGAGCACCTGCCAGACCATCTCTCCCTCCCCAGAGCCTAGCACGGTGTCTTCTGACACAGCAGGCACTCCAAAGAAAATTTATTGAATGAAAAAGAAAAGAAAAAATGCCTGAGGGTTAACCTAAGAATTATTTCGTCTGTACACCATCATTACGTATTATAAATGAGACACAAAAAGTCTATCTGAACCATTTTTTTTCTGAACCTTAGCTCTACTAACCCAACTTTTTCACTAAGATCTATTAAACCTTCTCCTAGCCACTTGATCCCTTTGTACTCAAGTTCCTAATTTGAGAAATCAAAATGTTATAGTGAGCGATCATATCTTTCTCTCTCTTCTATTAATTATGCTTTGCTTCTGTTTCATATCTTATTGTCTTGACCAGAACTAAAAGAATAATTGTCGAATAACAATGATGGAAAGACGAGATGCTAGGTTTTAAAGGACCAGTAGGAAAGGCCAGTTGAAACAGTGTTTCCAATGCTGTGTTGTCAGAGTTCTTTTTGAGGAACATCTGATGATGAGCGCTAAGATATTTCAAAGTCTTAAAGTCTAAGATCAAAATGAGAAAAAATGAAGAGAGAAAAAGCATAGTTCCTTTTTTAAAAAGCTGGTATTTTAATCTTTAAACCCAAATGTTGAACTATCATACAGCAATAAAATCACTTGAGGGCTGGCAATTAGTTGAAAAGCGAAGATGACCACATAGCCTTCTGAGGTAATAATTTGCAGGAAAGCCCATAGATTCAATGTTTTAAGTACTGTTTTGATATTTGATCAATGTAATCTTTCTGCCCATTTTAATGGTGATGTTAACACTAGGCTGTCTGAGCCCTTTGATATGAGGCTAATTATCAGTGTTGAAGGCACGCTCAGCAGCTGCCCATGCCTGTGCTCATAGATGTAATTATGTGAACCAACTCTTTAGCATTTAAGGCCATAGACTGAAACTATAGGTTAAAATAGTAGCTTTGGGAAATAATTATTTTCAAAATCTAGGGTTTCTATTCATGATTTTTAAAAACCTATCCAATGATGTATAGTTGAATGCTTTACCCATACCAAACCACTCTTAGTTTTTCTGTCCATATGTTTTCTGGTATTTTCCAAATGTTCTACAAAGGACTTACCAACTTTAATTTTCTCTTTGTCAATTACTTCACAAGGGAGGCCAATTCCAAGCAACCACTCACAATCACTTACCACTTCCAGGAGCTTGATGAGATTCGAATTCCTCCCTAGCCCAGACACCCTGGTCCCTGCTCAGTGGGCGCATAGACAAAGTAGCCATGGATCAGAGAGATGGGCCCCAACCACTGCCAACAGCAAAGGTTAAATCTAAGCCCTCGATGTAGAGCCATCCCCAGGGTGACTGAAGGCTGAGAAAGAAAATTTTCAACCAGGACGGAGCAGCCATTTTTGTCATAGAAATAGGTATATATCATGCATACAGACTTACTTTCCTTGCTCAAATGTCTGGCAACACTAAACTTATGGAATTCCTTATTCATCATTGAAGTCTTGCACATAACATAATCTCTAAGGAAATATTTTTTTGTTGAAGGAAGTGCAGCAATGTGTCCTGCCCATAGGATACCCTGCTGTAGAAACAATAGGTGGAATAATGGCAGCAAGATGGGGACCTAGGAGATCCCAGAACTTGCCCCTCCCACACCAAAACAATAATTTAACAAGTTCCAAGAAGAAATAGCTCTCAGAGAACTCCAGAGTCCAGTTAAGAATCTGTAGCAACCCAGGGGAGCAAAAGAACCAAGGATAACTACACAGAAGACGGTAGTAAGAACTATTTTGTTTTACCTGCATCACCCCTTCCCCAGGCTGGCACAGCACAATGAGAAGATGAATCCCTTCAGTCCTGGGTCTTCCTCCCCCTCACCCCATGTGTGGAGGATACAAAGAGCAAGAGGATCCCGGCAGCCCCACCCACTGTGAACTACCTCCCTCAGTCTTCACCAATGAGGACCCCGGTTTCTGGAGCCCTCGGGAGCCAAAGTTGACAGACCTATTGTACTCCCTACCCAAACAGTCTACTGTGCACTAGCTCCAGTCAACATCTCTGTACATCCTCTGGACCCAGTGCTACCACACAGGCACTAGACCCAGAACCCCCATGTTCAACTGGCCCAGTGCCCACACACGCCCTGAGACATGTACTGCTATGCTCCCCCCAGAATTTGTGCCCTTACCTTTCTCCCAAATCCAGTGCCCACAGAACCTATTTGTCCTGGACTCAGTACCATCACAACATCCCAATAAACCATCACTCTTATGCTTACCTACAGATGAAAGTCTTCCCCAATAAAGCCAGTATGTAAAGTCTGGAGAATGCGACTACTTCTTCTAAGGAGAAGACACCAATGCAACACCAATGCATGGTTACAAGAAACACAAAACTATTAGGAAAACATGACACCATTAAAGGAACACAAGGCATTTCCAGTAACCAACCCCCTAAAAGGGACACCTGTGAATTGTCTGACAAAGAATTTAAGATAATTATTTTAAAGAAGTTTAGTGAGTTCCAGAGAACATGACTCAGTAACATCAGGACAATAATACATGAACAAAGTTCAACAAAAAGATAGAAATCACAAAAAGAACCAAACAGAATTCAGTTCCTGATTAAGTTTCTCTCCCTGTCTTGAAAATAGCCACCTTCTTGTAGTGTCCTCACTTGGCCCTGGTTCTGTGTCCATGCAGAGAGAGGAAGAGAGCCCTCAGGTGTCTCCTCCTTCTCTTATAAAGACATTAGTTCTATCAGATAGGGGCTGCACCTTGATGACCTCATTTAACATTAAGTACCTCCCTAAAGGTCCTATTTCCAAATAGAATCAGAGAGGAAGTTAGGGCTTCGATATATAAATTTTAAGGGAGTACGATTTATCTCAGAATATTCTTCCCTTGGGTTGCCCCAAATTTGTGTCCTTCTTACATGAAAAATGCATTCAGCCAATCCAACAGCCCCAAAATATTTTAATATACCTCAGCATCAATTCCAAGTCCAAAATACCATGTAAATCAGGCATGGGTGAGATTTAGATATGATTCATCCTGAGGCACAATTCCACTCCAGCTGTAAACCTGTGAAAGAAGACAAATCATGCACTTCCAAAAATACGATGGTGGAGCAGGCATAGGCTAGGCATTCCCATTTCAAAAGGGAGAAAGAGGAAAGAAGTTGGCTGGGGTAGACGGGTCCCCAGGATGTCCAAAACCTAGCAAGGCTACTTCCAATAGATCTTAAGGTTGACGAATAATCTTCTTGGGTTCAAACATTTGCTTTCCAGCCCACTGGGGCAGAAGCCTCACCCCCACAGTCCTGAGGCAGAGGCCCCAACCCATTCAGCCCTTTGCAAGGCAAAGAAACAAAGGAAGTAGGCCCACCCTCAGAAACGAGGAGCAAACAGCCTTACTCCTGGGCCTGTGGTACTAGAGGTAGCCCTGTCGCCGGTAGGGTCATTCTTCTCCTTTTTTATAGGGTATATATAGCATGTTCCCTGAAAGGATAAAGTCAGTGTCATTTGCTTTCATGGCTCCATTTGCTGAGTAGGCCTATGACCTTGTTAAACATGACTGCTATTTTATTCTTCTGAGCTTAAGTCCCCAGGACTAGAAATTACTGGAATGCAAGAACAGAACATGAGTAACCTCCCCCTACAGCCGCAGGCAGAAGATAACATTGGAACAAATTGCAGCCTCATATTTCAATGCCCTCAACAGTCCAGGGCCCTCACAACAGCGACCTCCACCCTTTTTAATCCAATTATAATTCAATAAAAGCTCAAAGCTCCTACCTCTCAATGTTGGTGTATCTCTCCACACCATGCCCCTCTCTTCTCTTGGAGAATGAATAAAAACTTTACTCTCCATGCTTTCTTCTCTTTGTGAATTCTGCCACAGCCCACCCTAACCCTCCCTGCTGGATAACTCGATGGTCCCATCCTGTAGAATCCCAGAAGCCTGAAAGCCTGTCTTTATTTCACCTTATCTCTGTTTTGGGGTTTTGGGGTTTTTTTCTGTCAGTTCATACTAGAGGTATCCCTAATCCTATTTCTCTTTCCGGATTCTGCTGAGATTGTTGATTAGAAGAGAATCATGGGTAATCACTTTATGGAGTGGTTGTCCAGACACCCCTTGGTGTTCTGTCCAGAACATATTCTCTCTCTCTCTCTTTATTGCCAAAATGAATAGTCTCAGAATTTTCCAAATCTTTAGGTTTTGGTTCCTTTTTGCTTAACAATTCTTTCAGCGTATCTGTCCTCTTACATTTTCATGTAAGTAGTAAAGGGAAACCAGGCCATGCATTTTCAACACTTTGCTTACTCAGCTAAATAATCATCGCTCACAAGACTAAGACAAAAGAATTCTACATAAACACTATAGTACTTGAATTGAGGAAGTTTTTCCCATGGGGGTACCTGTTAATTATTCTGAAACCACAGTACATGCACAGTGGAACTGAACAATTAAGTAAATAAATGGGAATGGTGGGAGCCAGGTTCCTCATGCTTCGAGTGGGAAGCTGCAGACAAGCACCGGGAAAAGGCTCAAATGATTCATGTGGTAATGAATTAGAGTTCTAGACAGCAGTATAAATTTATGTTTGGCTTACAAACAGATACAAATGGCTGCATAAAGCAACATTTATGGATATATGCATATATACAGGTTAGCATACCATATATATTTGGCTCTCTCAGCTGAGAGGACCTAAAGGTAATGACACCTGTGGAAGAAAAGGGGCCACATACTAAACCTGACATGCTATAGGGAGGCCTGCGTGGTGCCCTTACAAACACAGAAACTTAAACTTTCTGAAGTTAAACTTTCTAACTAAAAGTGGGTAATGGCAGACAGTTATTGTCCTAGGCTAGCATCTTTTCTGATAAGTCAATCTTTACCTTAATTGAGCCTGCCCATTGTCTTTTTGCATCTAAGATAATATACCTTTGGAATGTCAAAGTAACAGTCCCCTCTGGGCGCAAGCACCATACCAGAGCAGAGGCCACAAATCCCTGCATTGTTGTTATTATTGTGTTAATTGTTGGCTGTTAACTATCCTGTGCACACCTGTATAAAAGAAGTACGTGCCTGTCCAGTCCCAGAGGCTTTCTGCTTCCCTTTCCCCCGCCTCCCTAATCTGTCACCCATAGATTTCACATAACCCCCTTTTGCCTACTCTTTTGATTTCAATGTATAAAATAAGGTTCAAAACTGTCTCGTTTTCTCAATCCATTGAGGTTTTGCTTCCCAGCAATTGTCATCAGTTTGGCTCAAATAAACTCATAAAAATTCTTACACGTTTGGATGTTTCTCACATCGACACATACCAGCAGCAACAAGCAAACCTAGTCCCCAGATCTTGGTTTCTGATATCTTCCTCTGATAGTGAAAAGTAGGGTTCCTTGGAGAAATGGCTTTCTAGGACGGGGGCAGGAAATACACAAAATGAAGCTTTGAGCAACAAATAAATGAGACTGTATTGGATTTAAAACCCCAAGTATAAAATAAATGTCTATAAATTCATATAGATGTAAAGTGATTAAATAAATACATAAATAGGGGAGAATTGACAAGTCATCCTTGCAGAATAATTAGAAATGATTTATGTAGGTATTTTACCAGACACTTCACTCTTGAGAAAGAGTACAAAATCCTCTACGCCTTTCCTGTGTGCTGTTCATGGTGACTCCCTTCTAAAGACTGAAGTCTGAAAAGAGGGAAAAAGGATAATTTTACAGTGGAAAAATCTAACAAACACGACCTCAGTCAGGCATCAAGTTAACATTAATCATGCGTAGTCATGTAGATATGAGGTACCCTGACAAGATACAGGGAGAATTGCACTTGATTTCTGTAATTTTCTTCTAAAAAAAGTCTTAATTCCAGTCTAATAGTAAGAAAAATGGACAAATTCCCATGGAAGGAAGTTTTACAAAACACCAGGCCCTCAGTACTTTTGACAACTTTTGATGTCAAGGTCGCCAAAAACAAAGAAATCACGGAAACTGTCATAGCCAAGGGGAGCCTAAGGAGACCTGATGATGAACTGTTATATGGTATCCTGGATGGGATCTGGAATGCACAGAAAAGGCATTAGGTAAAAACTAAAGAAATCTAAGTAGAGTGTGGACTTCAGTTGAAAATAAGGTATCGATAGTAGATTTTTAGTTATGACAAATGACCCAGACTGATGTAAGATGTTAATAACAGAGGAAACTGAGAATGGGTATATAAGAACTTTGTATATCTTTGCAACTTTTTGTAAATCTAAAATAATTCTAAAATTAAAAAGTTAATTAAAAAACTATTAATTAGATTCCTCCTCTAAAAATGAAAACATATCTACCATAGGCAATTAAACTTAAAACACAGATTTTCAGACATTATAGTAGGCATTAATGACAACAATAATTAAGGTTTTTCATAAAAATTCTTTAGAGATATTTATGAATGACTAGAAATTCCTAGAAATATACTCACCAGAGGTTTCCAGTTCTACCACTGCCTTGCCTCATAAGCTCAAACCTCTGCCACTCTGAGTAACATTTTACTGTAGGTTAACATATTTAATTTGTTTATGTATTCATTTTTAAGTGGCTTTGTGTATCTCATTATCTGTACTGACTAATGATAAGATTTAGGATATTTTAAAAATTTATGCTCTAAGGTCACACATAATGTTGTAGCATAATAATTTACTTACCATTATAAATGAAGAAAACAAAACCTGTGTAGTTGAAACTGGTGTCCTTCCCCTTTTGAACAGGAGTTAGCCCTGTCTTAGTAACACATCTGTGTATACGTCTGTGTACCACTTATAAATATTGGTACCTTGAATGTTAGCCACATAGATTATTAACAGGTAAGTTATCACTAATTTCATAAGGTCAAAATTCAGTGTCCCCCAAAATGCTAAATGTTTGCTAGATGCAGGTACACCTCCCAACAAGGCATAAAGCATTAAGTCATTTACATAGCTACATGGTCACTTAAATTTGGGGGCACAGGGTAAGCGGACAAATGAATAAATACAAAAAATTTCAATACTCAGAGTCACTGAGTACTGAATAACATGAAGACATAAAAATTTATCTTACTCAAGCTTTTACTTTTAGAATTTCTAAATTCCCAATAATTTGACGAAATCATACATGTGTTATTTGGTGACACATCTACGTATAATATTTCATTCAATAGCAAAAGAAAGCAGAAGTATAAAATGATGGAAGGCAGATTTGTTTTAATTTGTGGTTAGCAAGAAGCTATGCGAAGGTCATGCAGAACGAAATTAAGAAACAATGGAAGACATGTATATAGTATGTCAAATAGAATGGGACTTTACTGTAGTAGAAATTGAGAAAGGATATAAAGCTAAATGCAATTATCAATTACATGCCTTCAGATGACAAAATAATGGGCTCACTTCTACTGACGAGGGGCTTTTCCCGTAGTGCTTAGATATCATAAATTGGCCTGCTTATTTGGGAAGGGGAAGAAAATAATTCAAAAGTGAGTTAACCTTTTCCCTATAAAGTAAAAGATCACAATTATGAGAAAAACAGAGGGTCTTTATTTCATGGAGAAATTAGCACAGCTCTCTTAGGCTTTGTCTGTACATATTCCGGCAATTTGAAGAATTGTTGGAATATGTACGGACAAACAAGAAGCGTTTGACTCTTTTTATTTTGTTTACATTGCTGTAAACAGTATATAAAATCATGAAAGATAAAGCTCTCAGTTATACTGAAATTACTTGGCATTCTATTAGGCCATTCCTAGGGTGTTAATGCCCCTCTCTCAGACCTTCATTTTTCAGGTGCCACTCTATGTTCCTCAAACGACGGGTGGGCCGTACTTGGAAGGCTTAGCTCCACTGGTTAGAGGGATCTTGGTCAATTTTTGTTGTCCTTAAGCCAATTTAAAGCACCCAAGGTTTGTCGTAGGCTTCATTTTTCCTAACTCTCCGTCTTTCTGTTAAACCCACTAAGCTCTCTTTACATACCCACAACTGTACTTCTGCTGTGGCTTTCTGATCTGCCTTCTGGCTTCTGCCACTGAGACTTGATTGCTGTCTGTGTCACACAAACGCATCCTGCACGTAGGAGATGCTTTCTCACCCTGGTACCACATGTAGTAACCTGGAAGGGTTTGGTTACGTGCTGGTCAGAATGCCGGCTGTGACCAGTGGAGAAGCAAAGGTAACTTCGTTTATCTGGCTGCCGGGAAGCGTGCCTTTGCTCTCCATACTATTCTGGGACTGGACTGCATGGTTCACCACTTTAGAAGTATTGGAATTATTCATTTGACGTTAAAACTTTATTTTCATGCTCACTTTGGCACATATACTAAAGGGCGAACAACACAGTGAGGATGAGCGCGGCCCCATGCAAATTTGCGAAGTGTTCCATGTTTTCTGCAGTCCCCCAGTGGACATCCTCACACCCTTTGCTGATTAACACACACAAAAACTTAATTTTCCAAAAGAAAAAATCCTTCTTTGATTTTTCAGCAGTGCTACCTTAGTTTACGTGACAGACACTGTATGGTAAAGACCCGAAAATTTGTATTTTGTTCGAGAGTTCCTGCCAGGATGCAGCTGGTTAAATAGGGACCACAATCTCCCACCCACCTGTATTCAGACGTGTCCCAGTGATGTCCTTATCAGGGGTAACATCGTCCCACACCCACGG
>PVJD01017904.1:0-16272 GCA_004026545.1 Mormoops blainvillei | reverse complement strand
GAAGGAAGGAAGGAAGGAAGGAAGGAAGGAAGGAAGAAAGAAAGAAAGAAAGAAAGAAAGAAAGAAAGAAAGAAAGAAAGAAAGAAAGAAAGAAAGAAAAGGCTGAGAGACATCATCTCTCAGAATGCCCAGAAAAGTGACACAGGAGGTGGTAAACAATCTCTGAACACACGATGATCTTCCATACCCCTCAGAGCACCAGCATTTCCTGTTACCTTTTAATGAAATTTCCTTTCCATAGCTTTTTGCATAACTGAATTCTTCTCATCTTTCAAGTTTAAGTTTAGTTTTAATCTCCTCTGAGAAGCTTCTCTAATCATCTTAACCAGGTCACTGTGGCAGAGATTGCCAGTTACCTCTCATTATCTTTTCTCCTTTTCATCTTTGGCTGAGAGAGCTCTTCTGTTTAACTGAATATATTGTAAGCCAGCCAAAATACTACATTTCCCATGTTTCTCTGTACCAGGTCTGGACATATGACTAAGTTTTGACCAATGATATATAAAAAGCATTATGTGAAGCTTCTGGGAAGTTTCCCTAAGGAGATAGAATGAATCTCCCTTCATTCCTTCCTCCCTTCTACTTCCTGTTTTGATGAAGTTTAGATTGATTTAAGCAGCTACCTTCATCCTCAAGGCAGCACACTGGCAGGATAGAGCATTAGCTGAACTAAACTCATGTCCCTGGTAATTTTGTGTTGTCACCATAGCAAACCCAGACTCTTATCTCAGGATTCCTTAAATGAGAGAAATTAACTTCTACGTTGTTCAACACACTATTAACTTTTATAAGCCACTGATTTAGTACAACCTTGTAGTATGCAGATAAGGAAATTGAGGCCATACAATTACATGGCCATAAAGATGGAAGGCCATAAAACTGAAGGCCATGACAGAGTTAGTTCTCTGACTTCCAGTCTAGTATGCATCACACAGCAACAGTAAAATGAAGATTTAAGGAAAAACAGAGATCAAATATAATGAACCACTGCTGTGTGTGAGATAGACATAGTTCCTGCCCTTGTCATATGACACATGTATAAAAACATAATTATGATACTACATGGCAAGTAGGCATGTACATAAGCATGGTAGCACAGGAAAACAAAGGAAAGGGGTGGTTTAATCCTGTCTTGCATTATCAGGAAGGTAAGAAGCAACATCGAAGCTGGGCCTTGAAGGATAAGTAAGAGCTTTCCAGGAATAATGGTAGAAGGTAGGGAGTGAGAGAGTTATTCTAGGCAGATAAAACCAGACTATAAAAGCATGTAAGGATGTTGTGTGGCAGAGAATGATCAAAGAAAAAAGAATGAAAAATTGACAAATGAGCCTAAAAACTTAGAAATGTAGGCTCAAGATGGACTTTAAAGGTCCCTATATACAAACTCTGGACTAGACCCATAGGGATGGAAAGTTCATAATATGATAGCAACTGTATTGGATTTGTACTAATTTCGGAGAGCTATCTATTTCTCCTTCCTAACAGAAGCCTGATTTCTTTCATACAAATTGACTCTAACAATACATTTAGACTGAGGACTCACCCAAGGCCCCACTTGCCCTTGTCCATGGCGAGCCATGCAACCCAAGCTAAGCCACTCAGCTGCTTCTGTCATGGACCCCAAATCTTGAGCAGAAAAACAGACCACAAATGGTTTTCAACCTAATCAAGAGCAGGTCAGTGCCCTCATCATAACATTGCTGCCATGAAACAGTTTTGTGGCCTCCTCAACCCAACCCCAAACCAACCCATCCCCCAGGTGGGCTAGGCTCTTAGCCTTCTTCCTGCCCACCCTCTGAATTCCTATTATTCTTCTAATATATTTATTTTAAGTTCAACAGAATGATTTCTGTAGCTCAAGGCAAAGATATCTAACACATAAATTATCACAATATGAGTCAACGATGTTAAAAAGAAAAGTCTCCACAACTCCATATTGTTCCACGGTTAAAATTGGGTATCAGGAGTTAGTACACTAATTTTGGCTCTTACACTAAGTTTCATCCACCAATCTAGCATTTGCCAGTAAAAGCTTACTAGCCTTTTTATCTTAATTCTCTGTTTGTTTAGAGTTTAACCAGGGAAGATGGAACTAGGTATCGGGTTCCCTCAAAGACCCCAACCGCCTATATCACCACAGTTAAACTATACGACACCTAATGAAGAAAGTATCATCAATGTCCCTAAAAACAGCAGGAAATTGTGCCCAAGTAATAAAGCCAAGTCCAGAACTCTTGTTTCCTAACTGAAGTTCCCATATTTGTTTTTCCTAAAAGGAATAGGCCAGCTGGCTTTTTAATCCCTCCTGCTGCTGTCCCAAAATTTTTCTATTTTACAAATTCAGAGGAGTTGGTAATCATTTTGTCTTAGTCAAAGCAGGAAATTCATGCTTCCCGTAAGGAGTCTCTTAGGCCTGACCCACATAAAGCCAAACAGCCTTGGTCCGGATTCCTGCATTCCTCTTCCACAGCGAATGCTGAGGAAGAAGTGTGCTTCAGCATGGGGTACAATGGATTTCTGAATCTTCCTTAATTAAAAAGGGATTTAGGGAGTTTATTTTTATCAAGATCCTCAGATGAGTCAAAGAACACATATTTTTTTTTAGATAAATGATCATATTACCAAGAGTAAGAGGAGATTATTATTAAGGGTTCCATAAATACTTGGAGAATGACAAAGAATTTAAATGATGCAGGATAGAAAACTGTCCTTCTCCTAAAAACTAAAAGTTCAAACTAGCAAAATAACTTGTAAGACACCTCAACTATTTCATTCCAATCCTTGCACAAAAATATGCAGGTAGGATTTGAGATGGGGCTATGAAAAGGAGAGCAAATTAGCAACCTCTTTTATACTTCAATCCTGATTTTAGATGTGAAATGGAATTCAAGTGAGATAAACTATAAAGTGTTATCCCAGAATTATCTTTCTAGATTCAAGAGATGATGCTAACGTATTCTCAGCCTTTATGGTACCCCTTTATTAGTAAGGTTTTGCTCATGTTCACGGATTATCTATAGGTTGCTATCTCTGTAAATCAAAATCATGCATTTCAACACAGGAACTGACTTTATACAGCATCTGTTTCAACTACTGCACTTAACCAGCAGGTAAACTTAATCCTGGAGAGGTAAGTCAGTCACCCAGAGCCAACTAGTCAGTTAGGAGCAAAATCAGGACCTTACTCTACCAACATTTGATACCAAAGGGAGGAATTAGAAGATTTTTCTCTTTTTTGACACTTGTAGGTTGGGAAGGAGATGAGTTTAAAAAAAAGAAAATCAATTATCCTAATGACTTTTGGTGGCTAGTGGGGGAGAAACTGCCTTTATTTAGGAAAATATGTTAGCACAGGTTACCATAACAAAATATCATAGGCTGGGTGATTTAAACAGCACAGATTTGTTTTCTCATGGTTTTAGAGGCTGGAAGTCTGAGATCCGGGTGACAGAATGATGGCATTCTGGTGAGAGTTCCCTTCCTGTCTTGTAGGTGGTGGTCTTCTTGCTATGTCCTCACATGGCAGAGAGAGCAGCAAGCTCTCTCTGTCTCCTCTTATAAGGGCACTAATACCCTCACGAGGGCCCATCCTTATGAACTCACCTAAACCTAATTACCTCCCAAAGGCCTCACTCTCACATACCATCATATTGTGGGTTAGAATTTTAACATATGAGTTGGAGGGACACAAGCTTTTCAGTCCATAGCAATACCTTAACAGGGCAGCTGGGAGGAAGATGAGACTATAAGGGCACTATGGCCCGAGGCATCAAAAGTGATTATTAAACTGTTTTAAAAGAACTGTTTGCATAAGAAAGAATAATAACTTGGTTTTGAGTGGTGGTGGTGGTGGTGGTGGTGGCGGTGGTGTGTGTGTGAAAGGTATAAGAACAAAATACCAGAGAAATGCGAGAAGGAAGCAGGTGGGACCATGAAGCTGACTAGCGGTGAAGCGATGAAGGGTACATCCCCTAGGTGGGATACCCAGAGGACTTTGAGGCATGGGATGCCTGGCACTCAACTTTAAGTCTGTTTCTCTTTGCTTTGGTGATAACTCCTCCTCTAACCTTCAAACTTCCTAGCTGATTTCACTACACACACAACATGTTCTATAAAGTGGGTCTTTTTGTGGGCATCAAGGAAGGAGTCTAGTTTTATATCTCAGCCTTCCTTACACCAGGGATGGATACGCAAGCTGATAAAATTGTTCAAAAACTAAGGACAACCCAAAGATGACCTTCTTATTGATCCACAGAGGAATGAAGCCAATTTTATTAGGCTCTGAAGAAGCAGAGAGGCCCCAGCTAACATGGGCTAAACAGGTAAAAAACAATTACAGGTATTTACTCACTGTGGGATTTATTTAGAGATTATCAAAGACCATCTTTAGGATGGAGGAAGAATCCCCTCCCTGAATGTTTGAAGGTTATGTGTCGGCTCCCAGCTCCCTGCTAAGCACTTCCTGGTGAGGCGGTCTTTGAATCTGATGTATCAGCTACCCCTCCTTCTCTCTTAGTCAGCAAGAAAGACTGGGGGTTTCTTTTCTGTTTTTTATATATATTTTTTTAAGGTTAAATATACATGGAATGTTTTCTTAGTTTGAGAGTCAGGGAAAGTGGGAAAATTTTTAAGTACCTCATCTGTTCTTTCCTGTAAGTGATCAAATAGTCTATTCAAGTATTCTCAGAATGGTTACTCTTCTGAGACAGCAGTGAGTGTCTTTCCCCTCCCAACCTTGATGAAAGATGACTCTAAATGTAATAAAGTGAGCTCCAGAGATATCCGTTTATTTATTCCAAATATTTCAGCTAATGAGAAAGCAAATTTGAATTCCCTATCCTCAGAGGCTTTGCAGCCAAGCTCTCTGGCAGGACTCTTGGCGTGGACACTCACTGATCTGTTCCTTCTGCCTCTGAGGTTCTGTGGGGCCCACTCGCTCTCCAGATTTCCTATTAGTAGAAACCCCATCACTCATGCGGGGCGCAGAATCCTAGCTCCTGCTGACGCCTTTATTGTGCTCGCCCTGCCACCCTCCCAAGCCCCTCTCCCTCACCCCAGCCAGCCCTCCTCTCTGCAGGGCTCCCCCTGCTCTGTCATCCTTCTGTGTGGCTCCTGGCAAGAAGCTTCTTTTGATGGATTCCATAGACCCCTGACCTCACTTTGAAGTCTCCAGAGCTTAATCAAACACACCCACCTTCAGACTCAGCACTGCCCCTTTAACTGTGTTACTACACTCATTAGCCACTCCAGGGGACCCCGTTTGCCTCCTGTGTGACACAGTAATGAGTAGATTTAGGGGGAAAGTAGGGAAGTGAGTGTTGTATTCTTTGACACGCACTGCTAAGAAGCCAGTTTCCTCTTGGAAAGAAGTGGAGAGGGCCATCCCTCCCCCAGCTCCCCTGGTAGGGCAGAGCTCAGGCCTTGAAGACAGAGCTGTGCATTAGGCTTGGTGAGACAGCTCTGCCTGACCGAAGTGGACCTTGGGTAGGTCCCTTTGTCTGAGTTATAAGTGGCCATTGGTAAGAATTAATTTACTCAAGTACTTGACACAGTTTGTGGTAAATTTTAAAAAGTATGATCTCAAAAAACTGAACTATGACTGTTATTTCCAATGGTCCACCTCAGTGAAAAACGAAGGGTTTATTGGCAGCCCATAGAGACCTGCTTTGCATTCTCACTGAAGTCACCGAGGAGTAAATTCATGCTGTTTAGGATGCTCCTGCGCAATCACATACCACTGACGATCAGTGCTCGAGGTCCTCAGGGCAGAGAATGTTCATAATAATAATGATCATTTAAATGATTACTATCTATTGTCCAATTAATTACCTTGGGCCAGACACTGTTGTGGAGCAATTGAAATATAACTACCATTTTGGTAGGCATTATACTCTCCATTTTACATAAAAGGAAACTGCAAGTCTGAAAACTTGCATGACTTGTTTAAGGGTCTTGTATCAGTGAGAGCCCTGACAGGAAAGAGCACACCCAGAAACTAACACAAGTGGAAAGCTCTTACCATCTCTAGGCTTAAAGGGGCTAGAAGAGGGCAACAGGGAGGGTTGACATTATCATACTTCTAGGAGAGCCAGAGCCACAGAGAGGAGCCACACTGCAAGGCCTGCAGCCACAGCAGGGAGGCAGGGAGAGAAATGGCAAGGATAACCAGTACATTGGCTTAAATAATCCACACACCCACCTCCCTTTCCCCTCGTCCTCTCTCTTGCTGGTGCCTCCATTGGCTGAACCCAATAGGAAGCCAGAGGGTGAGTGAGCCAGGATGAGGCGGTCCATGGTGGTCAGCCTCCCTGGACACAGTGAAGGGCAGAGGAGCACAAAGAATGGATGGCAGGTAGAGGGGTGTAAGTGGAGAAAAACATGGTCACTCAGCTTCTCAGTGGGAGCCTAGGACCTCATTCAACTTGTGTGTCCAACACCAAGCAGTCTGCACCTAGAAGATATTAGTGCAGGTTTCTTAAGTAAATAAGTCAGAGAAGGGGAGTTACAAAACGCTATGAGAGCAGTAGGGCCTAAGTAAGCCTGAATTTGAATCCCAGGTCTACTCCTGAAACACACTGTGACCTGGGGGCAAGTGTACTCAGTCTTTTCAAGTCTTAGCTTCCTCGTCTGTGAAACTAGAAGCATAAGTGTCCTTAGAGCACATGCCCAGTGTCAGAGTGAGTGAGATGAAGGGCAGAAAGTGGAGAGGCACTGTCACATTAGTCACAGGAGTAGACTTGAGAGTTAGACTGGCTCGAAACCTGGCTCTTCAGCCTCCTGGTGAAACTACCTTAAACGAGTTAGTTAAACTCTCCCTGCCTCTGTTACTCCCCTGTGAAACAGGATGAAAATAGGAATACCTACCTAACAGGTGTGCTATGATATCCAAGTGACTTAATCCATGTAAAACAGTTAATAAAGTTACCCAAGACTTAATAAGAGCTCAGCGTTGGGTGTTGTAACTAAAGTGCTTAGCACACTGCCCTTCCAGTGGGGTGGTAGTGGGCTGAAAAAGGCTTGTATTCATGGGCATTTTCATTCTATTCCCTCCAGAGCGCTCAGGCTCCATGACAAAACCAGATTCAAAGCTTCACCCTTTCAATGTTTCTCACAGGAAGGCCAATAGCACTCAGCATTTCACATATTTAATAATTTTTCTTAAGTCCTGGGCGCAGATGAAGATCGCATTGCATGGAACATAGGCTCAGCCATGTCGCTGCCTCCCTTCTTTCCAAGCCCCCTTTGCTGAGAGCCTGCCCCCTTGTTCTAGGCTCATTCTGAGGTTTGTGCTGGGCTCAGCACCTGAGGACTGCAGGCTACTCTGTCACTAGCAGGTGCTTTGAGGGAAAGAGTCCTGCCAGGCCACCTGACTCATCCCCGACTTCAACTGTACATGCCCACGCAGCCGATCTCTGGTTACAGAGCACTCAACAGAGTCAACAAACACCTATTATGTGCTAGAAACTCTTCCAGGCACTGGAGACACAGCAGTGAAAAAGTAGGCCAGGCCACAGTTTCTGCCCTTGTGGAGCTAACCTTCTAGCGGGAGGAGCACACAGTACATGTAAGAACTAAATAAAACATGTAATATATTAGAAGATGACGAGGGCCATGGGAGAGAAAAAGTAGAAAAGGGGAATAAGGACTTATAGCACGAGGTGTGCTTGCAATTTTAAATCGGGTGGTCAGAGAAGGCTCCACAAAGAAGTTGAAAAAATTTGGAATGCTTCACACATTGTGTCATAATAAATGTTAGCCATTATTTGTCAAAGAAAATTTAAGTTTCTGACAAGCCCTGCACTCAATTGTTTTCTCTCCACAAATGCCAAAGGCATGTAGCTGCAGCAGTTTGCCAATCACTGCCTAGAAGATATCAGGGAGGGGGTGCGTATTGCAAGGATATGGGAGAATATTGAGCAATGTGGGGCACTGTATGCTTCTCTGTCCAGCTGCTCTCAGTTCTAGCCTTCCAACTCTGAGATATGGAGCCGCTCTCATGGAGCTGCTCTCATGGTGCAATCAAAGTCACCTTTGGGAATACAAACTCTAAGCTCATATGGTTCAACTTTCTTGCATGTACTTAGGAAGTGTTAGTTGAGCTGGACTGCTAACATCCAGTATGGACTCCTCTGATGGGGAAAGCTTTGAAATAAATCATTTCAGAAGCATTAGTTTCCCTTATGGTTACACTTAGTTGGATTTCTGGTTTGGGGCCATATAGGTCATCTTAGGCCAGATGACACTATGGCACCAAATTAATTGAAATCCCAAAAGTTTATTTCTTATGCATGCTGCACTCACCACATGTCCTGGTAATCCTCTAGGACAGCTATTCCCCACAAGTTGACTCAAGGATCTAGACTACCTTAATCCTGTAGCTCCACCAATTAGATACAAGGCTTCCTCCTAGATGGCAGGGAAAGGGAAAACATGGAGATTTCAGCCTGCTCTTGTGTGATCTAGCCTGGAAGTGATGGACATTGCTTCTGCTCATAGAGTCACTGGCCAGATCTGGTGAATGGCTTCACCTTCTACAGATGAGGTCGTGTGACTAATTCTCTATCAGGCAGGAAAGAGAGCCAGGTGTTGGGAAGCACTAGAATCACTTGCCACTGTTGCAGGCAACTGGGCCAAGGCAGCAGAAATGTCTTGACTCTCCCTGCACATGGCACCAGCCTAGCAAGTTTTATGCAAAGAAAAAAAAAAAGGCTTAGAACTATTTTCCCTGTAAGGTGTTTCTTAGAGCTTCCTGGGAAACTTTCCAGTTCATAGCCCAAAGAAAACATACCTCTGTGCTTCCTGAAAGTTTTCTTCAAACCCACTGAGGCTAGCGTTCTTTCTTAAAGAAAGAAGCCATAAAAATTATCACAAAAACCACATAGCTGTAGCTTATCAAAAATTATACCAAGCAAATATACAACTTCCCCCAAGAGCAAGGAATTACTTAATTAGCCACCTTAGGGATTGTGTTGACCGAATGACTCAGCTCTATAAATCACTCACAACTGCTGATTACTGGTATCTATCTCATAATTATTGGGCTCCCACAATTTCCGATGTGTTGAAGAAAGCTTTTTAGAAAAGGTAGTCTAATTCTTCTTTATCCTGTTCATCTTCCAGCATCATGAGAACATCCCCACCTCCACTTGGCATTTGGTGGTTACAGATCTAAATCTTGGACTGTGGGTTATTTTTGATGAGTGGAAAAGAAAGGGAGGGGAGGGTAACTATGCTAATACAGTTATCAAAAGTGGCAAATACCTGCTCATCAAGTCACTTCAAGTGGTGATGCGCTATCTCTAGCACCCGCTTTCTCTAAATTCCTTTAAGCATGTAGTCCTACCAGAGGGAGTTGCCCAAATCCAAACTTCCTTCATCAGCTCCACTTCTCTAACCACTCTTACTAGATGGTCAGTAATTATTTCAAATTTTTCTTATATGTTAACACTTTCAGGAAGAATTCTTGGGCACTTAAGAGATTCACAAAGGGCTTCTTGTGGGGGATATAAACCCAGGGTGGCCAACTGTTCTGGTTTTCCAAGGACATTCTGGTAATTGTACTTACAGTCATGCATCCCAGGAAAGCCCCAGCCCTGGGCACACTAGGCAGCCATTCACCGTACATGAGCCCATGAAACCGTGTGGACGTTTTGGTATGTGTGAAAATGCACATTTTCCTATGCAGAGAATCCAGGGCTTAATTCAGAACCTCCAAAGGCTCATAAAAAGAAAATAAACCACCGACTGAGAGCACTCTGGAGGGACAGAGGTTTACAAACTTCTAATGCCCCTCTCACTCTTAAACCTGTTATGATTCTATTTCTGTTAGTATTAGGATCAACCTACCAATAATGTGGCCAGTACAGGGCATGGTACAGATGCACACTAATACCTCCATGGCACATGTTTCTGCATCTATTTCACAAATGTGTGTTGGCTCTGGCCCATGTCCAGCTGTTTAGGGGGAAAAGACAGTTCAGTCCTGCTTACCAACAAACAGCAAGGAGATAAACAAGATAATTTTAGATGACAATAAATACTATGAAAAATAAAATGGGGTACTGTGCTACACAGAAATTAGAAGAGGTTTAAGAGGCATATTTTACACAGGATGGTTAGGAAAGGCCTTCCTAAGGTGGGAGCATTTGTGCTGAGGGCCCATGAGTAATGCAAAGATCTGAGGAAGATTGTGGAATCAGGCAGAAGTGGAGTGAATTCAATCACCCTGAGGGAGGAATGAGCCGCAGAAAGAAAACTAATGTGACCAGAGTACCTGGGCCACTAACAAGAAAGGTATCAAACAGGGTGGGAGGGGGAGAGGTCAGTGGATGTCTGGTAAGTCATGTAAGAAATGTGACTTTTATTTTCAATTCAAGGAAGCAATTGAAAGGTTTTTAGCAGGATAGTGACATGATGTGACTTGCATTCTTTTGAAGATCCTTCTGGTTGGTAGGAGGAAAAGGAATCTCAGGAAGAGAGTAGAAACAGGAGCACAGTGCATCCACATGTAGGCAGCAGGAGTGGAGCAAAGTGGACCTGTGGGGATGCTTTCTGGGGCACGGACAGCAGGACTTGGTGTTGGGAGTCAATGAAAGAGGACACTCAGGGTGAAGTTGCAATTTACGGTGTGCATGGCTCTCTGCCCTCTGAGATTCAGAGGTCCTTGCTGAAAGAAAGAATACCTTTTCATCTCTTTATCTATACCAGCTAGAAAGGGCATATGGTTCCTCTTAATAAATATTTGTTGGGTGATAAATGGATACGTGAATGTAAGAACAAATGGAACTTGGTCTTTCCATTCCTGAACAAAGAAAAGAAAGGACACACAATGCTTCTAACTGCCGGGGCCACTGTCAGGCCAGGTTATAAAGACATAATTCCTGAGGTATGGTCTTAGGCAGAGCAGAGGTGGAATGTGTTTCTCATGCAGACATAAGGAAGAATGAATTTGCTTTTCTTGTTTAGTCCAGAAGAGAACCACAGGGGAGCTAGGGTAAGCACTGTGCTTATTGGGAAGTACCAGACATCACTCTGTGCCTGCCCAAACATGGGATTCCTTTGTTGACTGATTTCATGTTTTTGGTGGCTCAGAGGTGAGTTTTTAGGTTGTTCCCCCTGCCTGTCTCCTGTCTCCCCTTCAAGGAATCCTTGCGCTATATATGTCTGTATATATCACGCATTCTGTCCCTACAATAATGTTATATAATTATTTTTCTTTGACATTTTCCCTGAAATCTAAAAACAGTTCCTCATTTCTAACTGCAGGCTTTGGTCCAAAGGAATTTTTTGCTATATTGATTTATCTAATTCCTGCATGTTTTAAAACCTGACAGCTTAAAATCAAATGAAGAGATTTTACATACCATTTTCAGGTAAGTTTTTCATTAGTATTTTCTCTTATTACAACAGATGGTTATGTTGTTTTATAGTTATGGGGGGGTGTTTCATACCTCAGCAAGTCAACTCCTCAGCACTGAAATGTTTTGATATTTTTGTGTGGGCTTCAACTAAGCACAAGTGAATAGTCCTTATAGTATTTAAATCATGCCCAGTGCTTAGCACATAGTAGGAGTTTTATAAATTCTTGTTGAATAACTGAATGAACTAATCAATTAATCAAATGTTTAATGATTTTTTTTACACTGCACATAATTATGCCAATCCAACAAACATACTGAGTAGGCTGCAGAAATCTTTTGAACTGATTATGCATAAAACTGTTGAAAGCAGAGTTTCTGGAATCCTCACTCTGGAATCAGGCCAGTGTAGGGCTTTAACTGCTCTCTTTCTGGCTCTGCTATCTGTCAAGGACAAGTTCTCAGTAACGTTACTTAAGAACCAGTCACATTGGTCAAGGTCATTAAGTTCCCGTGAATATATGGTCACTTTGTGAACTTCCACTCTTGCACACCAATTAGGTCCCATCTCACTGGAACCCACTTTTTGGCAACTACTCTTTCTATAGCTAACTGTCCTCCATACCTGTTTGTTAATGTGTCACAGATACCCATAGAACAGGTAGCACAGAAAAGAGGTGTACAGCACACAAATACATGCAGTACCAGTGAAATGAATGGTTGAGGCAGCACACCTTGGACATGGCAGCTCAACACTGTCATGTATGATCACTCAAGAGGTAAGTGTTCATTGCCTCTCCACAGAACTTCCCGGAATTTAAAAACAAACAAACAAACTTTGATGAACCTTCTAGCATTATAAAAGTTAAAAAATCTATTGTAATAAAATAAACAACAAAACATATATAAAATATAAATTAAAAGCCACCCCTCAACTCCTCCCCTCTCCCTACCCACATAGCCAATTCAAATTGCCAAAAAGATTACTATTAACAGCAGATTAGTATTTTCCTTTTATACACTTTTATGCAAACCTGTTCTTTTTATATAACTAGACTATAG
The DNA here is from genome assembly GCA_004026545.1 of Mormoops blainvillei. Taxonomy (NCBI): domain Eukaryota; kingdom Metazoa; phylum Chordata; class Mammalia; order Chiroptera; family Mormoopidae; genus Mormoops; species Mormoops blainvillei. The sequence goes on along the minus strand of PVJD01017904.1, from coordinate 3,853 downwards.
TACACACTTCCTGCAACATTCCTTGTTTAATGAACAGACATTATTCCAAGTCAGGGCAGAGAGATGTGCTTTACTCTCTTTAATTGTCTGCATGTGAATCATGATAGGTTGACTGTAGATTTTTGTTTTATTGATTTTTTGTTTTCGTTATTAAAAATAGTATTCTTTTTACCATTTTGTACATATGTATTTGTGCATTTACCTGTAGGATAAATTTCTAGAAGTGGAATGACTGGATTAATAAGCTATACTTCAAATTTCAATTGATATTGTCAGTTGCCCCTGCAAATAGGTTGTAGTTTTGGAAACTAAGGATCTTGACTAGGGAGGTAAAGAAGCAGCATAAAGAAAGCCAGCCACCTCACACCCTCACCTCCAGCTGGGCCTCCTTAGCCTTAGTGCCGCATGGTAGGAGGGATGGAAAGAAGAAGCCACTGAGCAAGCATCTCCCAGTGCACCGGGAATGAGAAGCCACTTTCTCTGAAACAGATACTTCAAAAAGAAAGGCTTGATGAGAGAACATCTTCTAATCTAACTGTCTGGTTTTGGTCAAGGATTTCTTTACCTTACTCCATAAGATGAAAGGTCTTTTGCACAAGGCTTTCTTTTAAAAGCAACAAGTACTAAAATGTATGAGGAGTGGTAACTTATTTCTAACACCCCTCAGAATTCCCAGAAGAAACAAGAGCCAGTACAATCGATGACTTAAGTCATTCAGGCAAAATGGGGTTAAGGGGGCTGACATCAATAAGCAGGCTTTCTGGCCTTCCTTAGCTATATTAATAAAAATCCCATAGATCTCCTTAACCCTATGTTTGTCAAGTTCTAAAGCAATTCATTGCTATTTCTCTGCTTGGATTTTCTAAGAGCGAAACAAAAGACATTCTGATCCAAGATAACATCCCATAAGTACCATCACATGCTGCCAAGAAACTCTCTTCTTGAAAAGTAGAACTAAAAAGTAAGTTGCAAAGGAAAACAAATGCTGGAAGCAGGAAAGATTGCTGCTGTTATTTTCCTAAAGAGAGCATCTTCAACATGTGGACAAACCAGCAAGTCCATTGGCATCCCCTCTCCCATTTCTAGCATCAGAGTCTGCCAGTTTCTCTCTCACCTGAGAAAGTGTTTTAGTGAATCTGTTTCCATGACCTCTGAGTTGTCCATAGCAATGTGATGAATTACCTGTCAAAATCCTAGAAACAAGAAAATCTAGGAGACACAGGTTGTTCTCATTATTTGCAGTAGTTGTATTCTATAAAATCACCATGAATATTAAATTACAGAATACCGAATCCTTGCTCCTAGGTGAGGTTCCTGTGAGCCTGTGATCACAACATTTTCATCAATGATCGATACATAAATTTGTTTTATGTGTGTAAATGTTTAAAGATTCCTTATCTTATGTATATATATAATTGTGTATATATAACTGATTCATGAACATTGAACTCATGGTCAACAGCATGACTAATTCATGACTGAACAAAGTGTGTTAGATAAAACACACTTTCTCTATAAGGCTTAGGAACACTCAACAGCACTTCAGCATTGCCCTTTTGGGCCATTTTAAAGGGTGAAATCACCAAAAAAAAAAAAAAGCACAAAAATGTAAAAAACATGGGACCTAATTCACTGTGAAAAGGATGTTTGTTTACAGCCTGAGAACTGAAACAAAGAAGGCAGAGCATTGTCTTGCTCCCCCTGAGCTGGGAGCGTGCTGCTCTCTGCATGTCTGTGATTGATGAAGAAAGAGCACAAGGATTGATCTGGGGTTACAGGTTAATGTTAGTGAGTAGGCAAATTTGCAAATATGGAATCTCTGAATGAGGAGGATCGAGTGTACTTCTCACTCAGGCCAGATCAGACCTCCCTCCAAGGCATCTGCCCCCTTATCCTCTCCACCTCCTCTGGGTTGGTCCAGTGTGGCTTCGCTGGCTCCCACAGATGGATCCCCCTTGTGAAGGCACTGGACAAGGCTCCCAAGAGAGGGGAAAAGAGGAGGTGCAAATACCCCTTCTCCTCCCACCTGCTTATAATCAATCTACTGGGGGAGAAACAGGCTCACGAATAATGATGGTTTAAGAACCAGTTTGGTAAGTGGCTTTATAGGCTACTGAGATAAAAGATATAGTAGATTAAGAAAGTGTACAAGTACTTCCTACAGTTTTCCTTTGTATTCTTCATCCTTAATTGAGCCCTCTTATATCACAGCACAAAAATAAAAGTTGTTTGAGAGAAGATACCAAGAATGGGATTATCAGATTCAGCAAATAGGACAGCCAGTTAAATTTGAATTTCAGATAAACAAAAAATGATTTTTAATATGAGTATGTCCCATACTTATACTAGATATTTTATGCTTATACATTAGTGTGACTATGTCTGCCCCCATGAATAGAGACAGGCAAACAGTAGAGGAAGAAAGAGACTGGGAAGTGGGTGAGGCAGGGAAGCCAAGAGCAAGGGAAAGAAGAGGGAAGGTTTTCTTTAACCTGGGGACAATTACTTCTTCCTCAGTAGGCAACTAGGATGACCAAATGAAATGGCATTTAAGTCTCCTGCATAGTGCCCCAAAATAAGAGTCATTATCGTTACTGTTTTTATTTCTGTCCTAGGCAGGAAGGAGAACCAGCACTCTGTGACCATCAGAAGCTTGAGATGGGTTGTTTTGTTTTTGTTTTGTTCCAAAGTCTGTTCTGGCACAGGAAATATCATCATAGAGAGGCATCAAAAACTGCATTTTTTTCCCATCACTTGGCTATTGTAAATTGTGCTGCTACAAACATTGGGGTGCAACCTAAGTACCCATCAGTAAATAGGTGGATCAAAAAACTATGGTACATCTACACAATGGAATACTATGCAGCAGAAAGGAAGAAAGAGCTACTATCCTTCGCAACAACATGGATAGAACTGGAGAGCATTATGCTAAGTGAAATAAGCCAGGTGGCGAAAGACGGATACCATGTGATCTCACCTATAAGCGGAACTTAATCAACAAAACAAACAAGCAAGCAAAATATAACCAGAGACATTGAAATAAAGAAAAAACTGACAGTAACCAGAGGGGAGGGGGAGAGGGATAACTGAGGAAAAGAAGGGGAAGGGTCATCAAAGAACATGTATAAAGGACCCGTGTACAAAGCCAAAGTGGGGAAGGATTGAGGGTGGGAGGTGGGCATGGTTGGGGCAGGGGAAAGTGGTGGTGGGAAAATGGAGACAACAATACTTGAACAACCATACAAAAAATAGAAAAAAATCTGCACTTTTTTAACACAGGAGAAAAATAGTTTTCTTCACAATTATTCTAATTTTCTAAAGGCTGAGTCACACCATGAAGAGTAAAAACATCAATTACACATCTGCTTGTAAATCTCATCTAACATCTGAATGTTTGAAACTTCTATATAGCAATTTTTCAAATTTTAAAATGGGTGTTTGTTTATTTTGTAATATATGGCTATGAAATTCCATTTATGTTATTTTTTTACCTTTATTAGCATTCCTAAAATGACCTTCCACATGTTTGTTTTATTCCTTGCTTACTGTCTTTTCAGAATCAGGCAACAAAGGTTTTGAATGATGAAAAATTGATCAAGAGTCATTGCAGTTTACTCTGTAACTTCTCTCAAATGAAACCATTCCTTTGTGTTGATTTTTAAATATAATTTTCATAATAAGAACTCAGCAGTGGCAGCAAAGTTCTTAGGCAAAACACTGGAATTCATTAAATTATTCACTTAACAATATTTATATGTTGTATACTACAATGGGTAAATCAGTGTTCTAGTCTCTGGAGAAACAGTAATAAACAAAAAATAGATGAAAATTCTGCTCTCTTGGAGTTTACATT
>PVJD01017903.1:0-16169 GCA_004026545.1 Mormoops blainvillei | reverse complement strand
TTTCTCTTTCAAATTATATTTTGCTTATGCTCTATTATTATTTTTAGTATCTTTTATACTTGATTTTCTCTCTTTTTTATTACTACATACTAGCTGTGGGGTTACTCAAAGTTGAGTAAAGTCTACTGTGTTTTCTTCTCCTCCATTTTCTTGAAAAACAGGATACATTTCTGTGATTCCTATGACCATTTCTTAACCAGAACATCCTACGTATTTGTCCTTGGTTATGGCCTTTCTTCAGTATTTCATTTCTTCATCTCTACTGTTGTGATGTCCACATCTCTAATTCTATTTCCCTTCATTTTCTGTAGAACATTTATACTTGTGTGCATAGATAGTTATATTTAGAACCTAAATGATGGATAAAGCATAGCTCATCAGTCATAGTCTGCTGCCAGTCAGTTCTCTGTCTTGGTTCCTTTTTTACTATGAAATCAACTGTCAATCACCATGTATAAGGCTCAATAGTTGAAGTCACTGTGGCTTTTTCTTTCACATTGAAGTCATTGTGACTTCTCACTTCAAGAATTATCAGAAGCTATTGATTTCTCTTACAAAAGCTTGGCTGAGTCCTGTGCACTCCCTGAGTTTACAGAGAATTTGGCTATTCTTCCCACAAATTCTCTTTAATTATGTTATCAGCATTTGCATTAGGATGTGACTCATTTTCTATTGTTACAAAAGTATATACAGAAAGGGATTACTGTCTACTAATTACCTTTTATTGCCCAAAGCTGCATCAGTACTCTGTAAAAAGGAATGGACAATATATTTCACTCCAGTTTTCTCTTGTGGCTTTTAAAAACATAAAAAACCTCAAAAACCTTTCTGGAAATCTTACTAAAAGATTTAAAATATAGATAAAAAATAAATTCTTTATCCCTGGTACATCCTACATAACTTGTTTTCATAAATTTAGCCAATGGCGATCATCTAAGTTACATCACAAAATTTAAAAATATACATGTCACAATACTCCACCCATCCTTGTGCTTCTCTTCAAAATTTGGGAGTATTTTTTTTTAAATCCCATAGGGTACTGTGAATTTGATGTGATTGAATCAGTTTATATTTTGTTAATACATTGGCTTGGTATCGTTAGAGAGTACAGGATCCTATTTGACCTACCAACAAATATACATTTGCATCTCCCTACTCAACCTTGCTGAAAACCATTTCCACCTAATCATGGGGTCTCCAGTATCTTCTTCAAATTTGCATCTTAATCTGGTCTTTATGTACAAGACATTTCCCTTTTTATTTTGTCACTAAAAGTTAAATCTCTCTCTCATTTTCTCCTCAAACACAGTTGTGTTGATTTCAACACCTGGTCTTTAGTTGTGTTGTTCTCTCTGTTGGAATGTCAACAAATATTTATTGAGCAAAATCATTAAGAATATGGCCTTTTGAAGTCAGAAATAACTAAAATGAGCTTTCATTCTATCACTTCTGAGCAGTGTGACCTTCATTAATAATTCAATCACTCTAAAATTCATTTTTCTCATCTATAGCTTAGAATTAATGGTGATTCTTATGTAATGTTAAAAGATAAATTAGAGCATATTAAAATTTTTAACAGTTTATTCAGCAAAAATTGATTTGAATCAGGCAGCATCCAATCTACAGATAGAAATGAGTTCTGAGGAGCTGCACAAAATGCAAGACTGTTATATGCAAAATGGGTCAGAGACAAGGAAATTATACTGGGCAAGACATGGGTTCATTATTTCAAGGTTACCTTCCTTTGGGTCATGGTAGGAGTCTGTCGGGCAGATCAGCTAACTAGTGTTAATAGGCAATTCCTGATTGACTGGTTTAAGATTCTATTTTTGGAAGAGCTGAAACTGTAATATAGTCTCAGTGGGATTTAGCAATAGTGACTCCAATTTGGGCCTGCTGTCTTTTTTCTTTTAACAGTAATCACTATTAGATTAGAATATTAATTGTGTACATACTTATCCATTATTTAAAAAAATTCTGGTACAAAAAGTGCTCAACAATGGTTAGCTCTTTAGTGGTAGCAGTACACAGTGGGTGCTAATTGTGATTGGGTAGTGGCAGTAAGGAAATCATAGAAAGGTGCAAAACATTATGCTAGATACACTGAAAATCACAGGAAAGGTGTTGCTCATTCTTTTGAGGAACATAGAGTTTACAGAAGAAAAAAGAAAGTCCAATATTTAGAATTGCATCTTTAGTTTATGTTTCACAGCAGATGAGCCTAAACTAGTTTAGACATCTTGAAAAACCTCCCTAAGGAATGTGGTGGTAAGATAAGAAAAATATTAATTAGTCATATTAATAGGAGAAAAGGAATAGAGAAAAAGTTGAATGTTCAAGCAGAAGGAGCAGTATGTATGAGGGTCTGGAGCTGAAGCTAACTGGAGGAAGTTTAACAAGACCTACATCACTGGAGTGTGGCAAACTGGAGAAGTGAAATTTCAAGAGATTAATCCAGGGAATGGTTGCCTGAACAAGCATTGTGTTAATGGAGAAAAAAGTACATAGATTCACCATATTGAATTCTGGAGGCAGAAACAACAAGAGTTACTTACTGATAAATGTTACAAGAGTAGGTGAGGGGAAGCAAGTCTATGATTCATTTTATTTTTTGGTAAGCACTAATACCTTTACTTTGGCATAAATTAGTATTTTATACATTAACTCAATTTCAAAGTAAAAAATATATATATAATTGGAATGAAATCACTGCACAGACAACTCCAATGTAAAAATGGGTTCTATTTTAACAGTTAATTGAGTTGATTTGGCCAAGATGGCAGCATAGGTCAATGTGGTACTTTCATACTGCCACAACCACATCAAAACTGCAGAGCAACTATCATTCAGAACTCACTGAAATCTAGCTGAACAGAAGTCCTATAACTAAGGATATAAAGAAGAAATCACACTGAGACTAGCAGAGAGGGTGGGGATGAGGAATGTGCTGTACCCATACCCATGTGGGATATCTGGGCTGCAGAGTTCTGCCCCAGAGGAGCCAGGGGTTCCAGCTCCACACCAGGGCCCCCAGCTCAGGGGTTCAAGTGCCAGGAAGAGAAGCCCCTGTACCTTCTAGCTGTGGAAATCAGCAGGCATTGTGGCTGAGTGAGGTAGAGCGCTTCTAGAGTCCCAGGCACCTCCTCTTAAAGGGCAGGTGCATGGACTTACTTGACTTATTTGCTCCAAGCTCCAGAGCTTGAGTTGCAGCTATGAGGCACCAGGGACAAAAGGAGAGAAACCAAATTGTCTCCTTCGAACTGAGGGCTGGAGGTGCAGCTTTCTCCTAGAGAGAGATGCTGGCAGAGGTCACTGTTCCTTTGCTGAGCTCTCCCCGCACAGAGCCTGTGGTGGGCACCGTTTCTGAGTTTCCATCGACCTGGCTCACACTGTTTGCTGCACCCTGGTGACTCCCTGAGATCCAGCGCCATCCAATTTGCAGGCCCACCCAAGCTATTTTCAGTGAATTTTTCATACAAATGGCCTGTCTTGGTTCATGCTGTGGACTTTCCAATATTTCTCAAAAATTCACAAACCTCAAATAAGAAGCACCTCTCTTCAGCATGCTCTGTACCTCTTGCTAGGTACCTCCAGCCCCAGCACTAGCAGCAGCTGGTCTCAGCTTACAACCTGGCCTCTTGGGCACTTCTAAGCCCAGCACAAGCAGCAACCATCTTCATATTGTTCTGTAGCTCATGCCAGGTGACCCAGGGCAGGGCACGGGAGATACCTGACATTGACCTGTACCTCATGGTAGGCCTGAGAGCCAGCACACATGGTGCTCAGCTTCAGACTATGCCACAGGGCCACCAAACTACCTGCATGAGGGACACACTGGGCAGGCACCAGAGCCCCACTGAAGCGAGTTCTGCTCTGTGGGGTTAGCCCCTCTACAGCAGTTCCTCTGCAGTAGTCACAGCTGGTCCTCACAGACTATTGGCCTGGGAGCCAATCCCTCCCGTTGCCGTGCCAATGGTAATCAAGGCTCGGCTATAACAGGAGTGTACACACAGCCCACCTGAGGGATTCATGGTGTGTATCTGGAGCACCTAGATAAGGTGACAGTTGAGGCTGCACCGCTGGGCTCTTCATGACACCTACAACATAAGGCTACTCTATCAAGACTGGGAGATGTAGTTTGTCTCTGCTTAATACATTAAAAACAAACGCAGAGAGGCAGCCAAAATGGAGAGACAAAGAAACATATTCCAAATGAAAGAACAAGAGAAATACCCAGATAACAACTAAATAAAATGAAGGCAAACAGCCTAACAGAGAAGAGTTCAAAACACTGGTAATAATGATGCTGAGTGAACTTCAGGGAAGAATAGATGAACTTAGTGAGAATTTCAACAAAGAGATAGGAAATATAAAATCGGAGCTAGAAAACATAAAAAAGAAACAGTCAGAAATGAAGAATGCAGTAACTAAAATGAAGAATACATTACAGGGAATCAACAGTTATGTACATAAAGCAGAGGTTCAAATAAGCAATTTGGAAGACAAAGAAGCAGAAAACACCCAGAATCAGAACAGAAAAAAAAATAATAAAAAAGTAAGGACAGTTTAAGGAGCCTCTGGGAAAATTAAATTCAAGAGTACAAATATTTTTAAAACAATTTTAAAAAAGATTTTACTTTTATTTTTAAAGAGAGGGGAAGGGAGGGAGAAAGAGAGGGAGAGAAACATTGGTGGGCTGCCTCTAGCATACACGAACTCCCCCACCCAGGGAACTGGCCCACAACCCTGAGCAGGAATCGAACCCTTGGGTTCACAGGCTTGTGCTCAATCCATTGTGCCACACCAGCCAGAGCCAATGGCACCAAAATTTGCATCATGGGGGTGCTGGTAGGAGAAGAGATAGAGCAAGAAATTGAAAACCTGTTTGAAAAAATAATGATGGAAAATTCCTTAGTCTAGTGAAGGGAATAGATACACAAATCCAGGAAGTACACAGAGTCCCAAACAAAATGAAACCAAAGAGACCTACACCAAGACATTAAAATTAAAAAGACAAAGGTTAAAGGCAAAGAGAGAATCTTAAAAGCAGTAAGAGAAATGCAGTTACTTATAAGGTAGCTTTCATGAGACTGTCAGCTGATTTCTCAATAGAAACTTCATAGGCCAGAAGGTATTAACATGAAATATTCAAAATTATGGAAAACAAGGACCTACAACCAAGATCACTCTATCCAGAAAAGCTATCATTTAGAATCAAAGGACAGATAAATAATTTCTCAGATAAAAAATGCTAAAGGAGTTCATCAGCACCAAATCAGTATTACAAGAAATGTTACATGGTCTTCCTTAAAAAAAAAAGAAAGATTAAAAAAAAAGATTAAACCATGAATTAAAAATGGCAATAAATGCATATCTATCAATTACTTTAAATGCAAATGAATTAAATGCTCCAATCAAAAGGCAGCTGAATCAATTCAATTCAGCAGCTGAATAGATAACAAAACAAGGCTTTTATATACACTGACTACAAAAAATTCATGTCAGATCAAAATATCAAACAGACTGAAAATAAAGGGATCAAAAATGTTATTTCATGAAAATGGAAACAAACAAACAAAAATCACTGTAGTAACAATACTTTATACCAGACAAAATAGAATCTAAAACAAAGGCTTTAACAGGAGACAGTAAAGGACCTAGCAATTCCACTTCTGGGTATTTACCTGAAGAAACTCAAAAAACTATATAAAAATATGTATACATTCATATGATCTTTGCAGCATTATTTACAAAAGCCAAGATATGGGGCAACAGAAATGTCCATCAGTATGACTTAGACATAAAAAAGAAAAGAATAAAATCTTACCATCTGAAACAGCATGGAAGGACCTAGAGGGTATTGTACTGAGTGAAATAAGTCAGAGAAAGACCAATAACATTTTATTTCACTTATATGTGGAATCTAAAAAAACAAAATAAACAAACAAGAAGACCAGAAACAAACTCAGAGATAAGAGAATATTTTGAAGGTTGTTAAATGGAAGTGGGTTTTGGGAGGATGGAAGATATAATTGCAGGGCTTAAGACGTACAAATTGGTAGGTACAGAACAGACATGGGGCTGTCAAGTGCAACATAGGAAATATAGCCAATTACATTGTAATAACTATGTTATTTCTGTCAGATGGATACTAGATTTATCAAGGTGATCACTTCATAAATTATATAAATATCCAATCACTGGGTGGTACACCTGAAACTAATATAGTATTGTATGACAATTACAATTAAAAATAAAAATTATTTTTTTTAAAAGTTCATTGAGTTGTTTGATACATAAATTGGAAAATATTTGCTCTGTAGAAAATAGTAAAAACTGTAACATTTCCCAGGCTAGTCCAACAAACTCATGTAAATCAAACAGTAGCTGACTTATTCATTTATAAAATATGGTTTAAATTCTGGATTCCAGGAGAAACTTTAGCTTCGTTTACTGAAACAATATTTTCCTTAAAATTAAGTTTCATGAAGTGAAATTCCAATAATCTCCCCTCTTACTTTTGATTTATGCCTGATCATTTTTTTTTAGGCTAATCCACATTAAGTTTCAAGGTGTTCCTTCCTAAGGGACAGCTACTGTGCCCTTTTAATCTGCTTGATAAAGTACCCATTCCTATACATACTGTAAAATGCTTTAGTTGTTATTAAAGTATGCTCAGTATTTGAGCAAAACCAGCATCTAATAAATTGTAATCCACAAGGCACATGAGTTGTCTGTCAGTAAGCACCCTCTCCTAAATCCCTGCACCTTGATGGGAAGTCCTGAGGAAGTGGAGAAAAAGTGATAAAACTGACAAGTAGATCGAGGAATAAAAGTTGAGAGAGTTGCTGAGAACAGAGAAATATTCAGTCAGGACTCGGAAATAGAACTGGAATCCACATAGAAAATAGATGTTGCCTGAAGAATAAAGAATTGAGTAGATTATCTGAGCTCCTTATTGTAATATTATCAAGTTAAGAGGCAATTAGGTATATGATTAAGAAAAACTGGGCCCTGGAAAGATTTCAGTTATTCAGAATAATTCAATGGATATAAGAAAGGCGATGTAGTTTAACTCCTTCCACCAGAGTTTATTCCCTGAGATTCCCAGCGAAGGAAAGAATTAAGGTGATGAAACAGTGCCCCTCTCAAGCTCCTGCAGCTGGGGAAAGTTTCCCAGAGTACTAATATTTGGAAACTCAGTCAGGGCTGTATTAAGTTCTTCAGTTCCCTCAAAGCAAAAACTTAAAATAAACATGTAGTTTGTCTTTAAAAAAAAAAAGTCTATAATCATCTAAAACCTTTCAATGGAATCTGATAGGAAAAAATAGATCCTGTACCGTAGTTATAAGAACTAGGCCTTTGAGAAACAAAATTGGATCATTCCACCTAAGAACTCCAGTTTGCGCATTAGAAGTTAATCTCCAGAAACTTTAATGACCCATTAAGTTTCCACCATTAAAAGAATGCTTTATTATATATCTTCACTTCTTCTCTTTGTTCTCAACATACATGAATTTTTCCTTCTCACAGGTGAAAAATATTTTCAGTGGGTTTTTTGACTCTTCAACAATGTAAACCTCAGCCTCCTATTTCCTTAATTACTTCTTGATAAGTAATGTTACTCTTATAATAGGAAATGCATTACCATCAAGCACTATTTATCCAGCTTCCTTCCTTATAAAGAAAGTTATGGGGCCATTTACACATTTGGAATTTCTCAAAGACACTGTTTTCTATTAAAATACTTTTTTACATATATGTATAAATATGTATATAATAGATAGATATAGATATATACAATGTGTGAAGAGCTCAGTAAAGCATGCAACAGCTTATATAGAGAAGCTAAATATCTATCAAAATGCACATAATGATGGATAATCTATATAATTTCTCTTATCAAATATATCACCATCTTCCAAGTCTAGAGCATATGATGGCATACATTTTATTACATTCAGCTAAGTTTGAAATCTTGCTTCAAAACATTGCTCAGTATTAATTTTCAAAGGCATGTTGTTAGGCAGATGGCTAAAGAATACCAATTACAGAACAAAGCCTGACTACTCGAAGTGGTCCTCCAGAGATGGTGTATCATTTCTTGCTTGGGCAAGTGGATGAATGGTGACACTGAGAAGGGAGAAGGTGAAGAGAAGTTGGTATGGCAGGCTAGTGAAAGACCCATCATTCCATTATCCAAGCACTTGTTCTGCGTCTACAGGGTTCTAGGCTACAGATACAGCAGTGAGTCAAACACTTGAAGCCTTTCCCTCAAAGAGTTTATCGCCTTGGCTAATAACAAAGGAGTTGATTTCTTCTTTAGTAGAAATTCCATGCAATTTTATGGTCTAAATTGCACACCCATATTTATCAATTTTTTTAATAAAATTGCAGTTGCCTCTGATTTCCTATTAAGATGCTCTAACTTATAATTCTCTGGCCTGAAAATTTTCCTAAGCCAAGAATTACATAAACTTTTGATGTGGCAATTTTCTATTTCTAATTCATCTGCCTACGATATCACCTTCAGCATTACCAGACTCTTACTGCCTGCATTTCTCTTCCTTCTGGTTATCCTCACAGGTTCTGTTAGTACTGTGATCTGTTCTTCTCAACTGGCTTTCTCATGTTTCTTCCCAGTTGAGTCTGGATAAAAGCCTGCTTTGGTCTATGCAATGTGTTCAGTCCTCTGCTCCCAACCATGTGATATCATCCCTGCCTTTGGGTGTTGGATGACAGGCACACCTCATTTATAACATTATTCATTGATTCCAGAGCTTTATCACCACATACTGAAGCTGTGGCTTTAGAATCTTTCCACAGGTCTGGTGTATTTCTCTGCTTCTTCTTCAATATACACTCACAGGTTTTCTAGGTTTCAGCATTCATTCATTCATTCATTCATTCATTCATTCAACACAGATTGAGCTGATCCCAGTCATTGTGTGTGTTCTGGGTAGTCAAAGACTAATGTGATGTAGCTGTTATTATCAAGTGGTTTAGAATGGAGATAAGGACAAGCCAAGTGACCATGACAAGCCTGCAATGAAAACTAAAAGATCTAGGAAAGTTACCTCATTTCTCTGTACCTCAAAGTAGGGATTACAATGGTAATAACTATTCGAAAGTATAGTTGTGAAGATAAATAAATTAATACAAGTGTTGCACCTCTAGTGGTACTAGACACTTGGAAGCATGCAAAAAATATTTCTTTATTGTGTTACCAAAATATTCCATGATGATAAAGATTCCATGATTGGAATGCAATGATTCATTTTTTAAATAACTCCTACAAAGCTGTATTTATATAGTAATTTATATCTGGGCAACAAAGATCGGTATTAGCTTTACATTTGTATTAGTTTCCTAGGGCTTCCATAACAAAGTACCAAAACTGGGTAGCTTAGAAAAACAGAAATATATTCTCTCACTATCCCAGAAGCTGAAACTCTGAAATCAAGGTGTTGGCAGCACCATGATCTACCTGAAACCTACAGGGGAAGGAGTCTTCTCTGCCTCTTTTAGCTGCTGGTAGCCCCAAATGTTCCTCGGCTTGTGGCTAAATAACGCCAATCTTATATCGCATTATTCCTATGTCTCTTCATATTGCTTTCCTCGGTACATGTCTTTGTAAAATTTTTCTTTTCTTTTTCTTGTAAGGACACCTGTCATATTAGATTAGGGCCCACCCTAATGAACTCACCTTAACTTGATTACATCTGCAAAGACCTGTGTCCAAATAAGGTCACATTCTGAGTTATGGGGGCTAGGGCTTCAACATATCTTTTTATGGGGAATGCAATTCACCTCCTGTCATTACTTCTGTTATTATTATAAAGTATTAATATTTGTCAAATTTTGCCAGTGAGGCTGAAATTTAGTAAATAAACAGCATTTTCATTAACCAAAATTATTGTATGATTTTATTAATATAGGCTTATTTTCCATGTTAGTTTATTGTGAACAGGACAAGATGTTTTAAGTAAGGAAGTAGCAAAGAGAATTAATGAAATTTATTTTATTTTCTTCAAATGAGAAATAATATAAATTTAATTTGTGATCCATTATTTAAATACCAGTGAAACCAAAATATTGCTACAGAATTTTCAAGTGTCATTTGGTAGAAATTAAAAAGAACAAAAACATTATGATAGAGAAAAATATTAGATCTGAAATGAATATGGTTACTTTAAATAACAACCTGCACTTTTACAGAATTAATTTGTGAGCTGTTTTACTATGAGAAACATATTTAAATCTAATATAAGATGTTAGGAGAGAATGGGGTGTAGTATACATTCATCACATTCTCATGTACACAGAAAATAATGTAGTGGTACTTGTGCGTTAATATCCACTTTTTTTTTTCACATTAAAACTCTATTGATGAAAACTGGAAGAGGAAAACAGTAACTGGAAATTGAAAAAATGAATTTATAATGATATTTAACACTTAGGTGCCTAACAATAAATCAGAAATAAAAATATTTCACTTTTGAACTTGTAAAGTTTATAGAACAAGGAGGGGAATAATTATGTTCTAGATATTTATTGGGACATACAAATAATGAATAATAATTAAAAATAATTTCACAAAAGGGAGTAGTAAGTGCTGAGATTAAAAAATCTAAATTAACAGAAATTTTCCTTCTCCTAATACATTATATTCATACTACATTGATTATATTTACATATGGGAGAAGGCTAGAAAAATGGAAAATGAAAATATTAATGACAGCTTTATCAGATAAATACCAATGTTACTTCATGTCAAATAAATAACAAGAGGCGATCAATAAAAAATTAATAGCACAAAAATTTTTTGACAAGTTATTAAAACTCATATTGAGGATTATCTGAAAAATGATGGTGTAAAAATCATGAAAAAAATTAGACATAAGACACACGAGGAAGTGCTACTTGCCTTGCTCTTTAAAAGACAAAGAAAGGTTTTGAGCAAAACACGCAATCTATAGGATGTAGACTGTAGGAGAAGCTTTCTTTGAAGGATTAAATATTGGCTGCCAGCAAATTGATTTGAAATTATCAGAAAGTAATGTTCATATTAAAAATAAATAAAAAGGAAAGAGAGAAGGTAACAGAAAATTTAATAGGTGTTTACTATGTGAGGTACTTTAAAACCATTACCATGTGGGACCTTTCTAAGAACTGTGAAGTACATATTATTCCCATGTGATGTATCAGGCAGAGAAAGCATAAATTGCCAGCTCATGGTCATGTCACTAGTGGGTAGACAATGACATTCCAATATTTTCTCAGAGTCTGAGCCTTTCTTACTAGCCCCTAAAGAATCCCCTAATGATGCTTTATTGAGTTGTACACTAGAAACCAGTATGGTTTTGCAAGCCAATGTTACCCTTTAAATTCAATTAAAAATGTAAAAATAGAAAGAATCCCCAAGAACAAACTTTTTTTCCTCAAATTTATAGATAGTATGCCACATTTTTCATCCAATTAAATTTTTGAAGGCCTGGTGGTTTTTGATCACTATTCCTTGAGACAGCAATTATTTGTTTTAGAAAATTGTGGTCTATCAGCTTTGGAATAAAGTAGAGCACTTTAACATAGCAAAGACATGGAAAATACACTTCATTCAATTATGTTGATAAGAAAGTACAACTAGGTAATGGGAGTATCTTTCTTTCAACATATTATTGAAATGGCGAGTGCACAAATATTTCCATTACTCTCAGACTGAGCTCAAGAGCCCGCGTCTGGGCCTGCTGAGGCTAGGTGAGGGTGATTCAGGAAAAGGGAAAAATTCAGGCAACTGTAATAGCATAAACAATAAATAGATACATAAATAAATAGAAAAAAGAAAAGAAAAGTTAAAAAAAGACCTTCCAGAGAAAATTTCCTGAATCCCAGTGCTGAAATCACACTAATCCCTTCCATAGGTTCTAGTTTTCCTTCTTCTGCAACATCATTAACCCTAGACATCATTTATTAGGATTTTCTTCAGAGTCACACATTTTTGTTTCCTTCCCTCTCTCCTAGGTTGGGCTTGCCTTTTCTTTCTATGAAATTAGTTCATTAGCTTAGTCTACCCCCACTTCTTTCAAAACATTAAGTGTAAACAGTTAGGGTAATGCACTTTAAGGAGAAATGACCCTATTCGTACTCAAATAATTTGATTAAAAAGTGTGTGGTTTTATTATTTTGTCTATGTCAAATGGAAATCTATTGGAATGAAATCGATGAAAGAAGAAATGAAAATAAAGGAACTGTGAATAACACATTTGCCATGATTAAATTGTTATTCCAATTCTAGGAAACAAAGTTCATGGACAACCTTATAAGATAATTTAAATTAAAGCCAAAAGTGTCAAGGTATGAGGAAATATAAATGAAAAATATTTTACTAGAATTAATGTCAAACACTGCTTAGTTACAGGTCAAACAATTTAAACACTTAACTGGTTTTATACTTTTACATATATAATTGCTATGGTAGTCAGGCTCCAAGATGTTACCCAAAGATCCTTGTCTCTGAATGTTTATGCCTACCTGTTCTACCCATTGAACCGGGGGTGATTAGAGTGACCATCAGAATACTGGGGAAGTGACACCTAACTTTTAAGGCAAGGTTGGTGGTTAAGAAGCATTGTAGTATCTTCTTGCATTGCTCACTCTGGGGCAAGCCCACTGCCATGTCATGAAGACAACAGAGCAGCCAAAATGGAGAGGAATCAACTTAGCAGTTTGAGATTAAAGCAATTGGAAGTGGGTCCGCAAGCCCCAGGCAGGCTTTCAGATTACTGCAGCCCCAGCTAACATCAGACTGCATCCTCAGGAAGTCTGGTACCTTTCTGAATTCCTGACCTGAATAAAGTGATAGTGATAATAAATATAAATTTAAAACACTAAGTCCGGGGTGATATTTTTATGCAGGAATAGATAATCAATACAATTGTGTAAAGTGATACATCTGTCAGGCAAAAAGAGAAAACATCTAAATTTGCTGCTTATCCCCAAAGATATGTTTTAAATAATCTATAATAATGATTTTCTCTAAGAATAATAATTGAGAATGATTATATGGTGGCTAACAAATTATCAGTGATAACTTGGGAATCTGGCATGGATACGACATTCTGAAAACTCCTCAGGATTTAACAGTTGGAATCTTATTTCAGACTACTTAAAGAACAGTCCTAAAACAATAAAATAAAACTCATTAATTTGTTTACCTAATCAATAAAAATAATCAGTTGAGCACATATTTGTGCCAATAGCTGTGTTAGACACTAGAGACAAAGTAGGAAATGAGAAATGATACAGCTTTCCCCATGAAGTTTGCCTCTATATATCGATGAAGTTTAATGTTCAATTAAAATTAAATAATCATTTATTTATATTTTTATCTTATGTAGCACAAAAAAGATGGTTTTTCTTTAGTTTTATATTAGCAATTTTTTTTTCTCAAATCCACCTGTTCTGATGAGAGAACAGCTGGTTTCTCAGTAGTACTGAGAGAAGGAAAGTGAGTAACCATTAAAAAAATTCCTTTGTTTTATAGACAAAATACAGAGTTATAATCAGGCCTTCTTCCCTCCCCTCCCTCTCCTCCCTCCCTCCCTCCCTCCCTTCCTCCCTTCCTTCCTTCCTTCCTTCCTTCCTTCCTTCCTTCCTTCCTTCCTTCCTTCCTTCCTTCCTTCCTTCCTTCCTTTCTTTCTCTATTCCAGAAGTATTTATCAAATATCACTTACATATCCCTACATTCTTAAATATATTATATTACAGAATGCAAAATGACACAACTCTGATAGGTCCTCAACATGGGGTCAATACATGGCTCTCCCATCATCTGTGTTGAGGGCTTGCCAGGGGGCCGCTGGCTGGAAGGAATGTGTATTGTTTTGGGAATGGATTGTGACTACCTCCTTATCTCCTTTTACTTCTTGACCTTTTACTTCTGCACATGCACACTGGTGTAATGTAGCTCTGGAACACATGTCGGTTTGTGCAACCTGAACTCTGGCTGCCTTTGTCCAGGACCCCTTATGATAAGCCTCACACTGGAGGAGGTACAGCCTCTTTGGCACCAACCTGCCCAAGTGGGTGTACTCCCCTATAATGTAAGTAACAAATAGCATATCCACATCTGCTAGTGCACTGGGTGTTTTGTTTTTTTTTGGTTTGTTTGTTTTCAGAATACTATAAACACATAAGCACCTCCCTGGTTTGGGGCTCCTGTGCTACAACTGGTGTCATGAGCAGGGTATTTGGGGAAATACCCCTGTTGTGTAGACTACATGTAATAACATGCTGGGTGGCATTGGGGGTGTGTGTAATCCTGGAAATGGTGGGGGTAATCCCGGGGTGGTGCACTAGTATTGGGTGGATGCCCCCAGTGCTCCTGCAGGTCTTGCAGAGGCTTTGTGTGGCGGGGGGTAGGGGGGTAGTAAGAAGCAGCTGAGGCATAGGTACGAGGCAGTTAGAGGGTGAGCTTAAGAAAGAAAAATACGATGAGATTCTAAGTCTGGTCCTAATCCCTTCTTGAAATTTTGCCTTTGCTTTATTTTGTTTTTGTTTCTGTTTTGGAAAGGAGAGGTATAGGTTGCATTTTAGACTAATTAGAATTGTTTTGCTAAAGGTCTAGTAAATGGGGTTAAGAGTTGTGAAATATATTCACAAATTTGTCAGTCAAAGAATGCTAATTACTTATGCTCAAGTTAGGGAAAAATATGGTTTTAGTGATCAAAGGTGTAAATTATGGCAATATGTTTTGAAGGAAATAAAATTAAAATAGATTGTTCTCATTTCTGGATGAGTTCAAAGGGATTAGGAAAGTTGCAGAAGGATTGTGGCAGGGGTGTCCAACCCGTGGCCTGGGGGCCTTATGAGGCCCAGCATGGCTACGAATGTGGCCCAATACAAAATTGTGAATTTACTTAAAACCTTTTGTTTGCTCATCAGTTTTTGTTAGTGTTTGTATATTTAGTGTGTGGCCTAAGGCAGCTCTTCTTCCAGCGTTGCCCAGAGACACAAAAAGGTTGGACACCCCTGGTAGAGGGAAGAAGCGAAGAGACAAGTAAATGAGAACATTGTGTGCTTTCTCTACTCAAATTAATAACTTAAATTATGTATATAGATTTTATGTGTTAAGTATTCATGTGTATGGTCTTTATGTGATATGTGTTTATCTGTATTATATGTGGTATGTTTCCTGCCTCCAGATGGCATATTTAGGGTGTAATATTTTATTGGCCTAAAGTAAGTAAACACATAGAAATCAAGCAGGATCCTGTGACCTGGGAAAATTATTTAATGTGAAAACTGGTTTTAAGTTTGATTACTGTCTTTTAAAGTTATTACCAAAAAATATGTGTTGTTTTACAAAGTTTATGTTATAATCTTTTGGTTAAGTTTGACAGACTTCCCGAAGTTCAAATTTTAAAAGACTTTAATTAGTAAATGATTTTAGGCTATTCTAATGGGCCCCTGAATACCTCAAGGATTTGTTCTCCTTCTTTTATAAAAGAGAAGTTTTTGAACTAATAAGGCTGATTTGTTCTCTCTTTTTTATAAAAGAAGTTTTTGAACTAATCAGACCTATTTGATATGTGTAAAGTACATGGGGAACTTTGTCAAATAAAGAAATAATAAGTAAGTTCTATTTTATACACATATTTTTATTAAAGTAGATGTTCTAGAGATTATATAAATTCCGATATACTTTCATTTGTAATTTTAGTTATCTTAAAATGTTGCAGGAAAGCAAATTCCTTTATCAATTGCATAATATTCAACTCTGTAGCCATGTCATTTTAGGTTTTGTCATTTATAACCATTGTTTTGCTCTAATGCATTTGCAGAAAGATACTATGTTTTGACAGGCGTTTATGGAGAGAGGACTCTGGCTTGCTTGCATATTTCTGAGAATGTATTTTCAGATCATGCCTTTGAATTGCATGAAGATTGCTAGAGCTACGTGGAATGACTGGATTTATAGAGGTGCTTGCAGATGATCAGGATAAGCAGAAATTAATTACAGGACATAATAAACTGAAGATAATTGTGGCTTTTATAATTTTTTGTTGAAAAATATTTCTAATTTTTAATCATTTGTTTTTCAGACATAAGAAAACTTTCTTTTTTTTTAAATGCATGGTTGTTCAGTTCCAGTTGTCCTGCCTTTTGCC
>PVJD01017902.1:0-16160 GCA_004026545.1 Mormoops blainvillei | reverse complement strand
AGGAAGGCGTGGTCTTTCTGAGCCCCCCTTTCTGATGCATCCATCTCATGTCATCTTCTGGGCATGTGCTGGTCCTGCCCCAAGTCTTGTTTGTGGGGCTGGTGAAGGGGCCATGAAGTAGGTGAGGTCCTGGTCCCTTGCTTCCCTCGGCCTCCAACCCCCTTCCTACCGCCCTGTCTCTGGGTCTACCTGTCTTCCATCCCCTGTGCTCACACATGCTCAGACCTGGCTATTGGACTCAAGATGTGGCCTCAGGAAGTCCCCTGTCCCCCACTTCATTGGCCTTGACCCATGCCAAGAGCTTGAAGGGATCCCATTCTAATACTAAGTCCAAAGTGAACGTCCATGTCAGCCTAGCCCAGGGGGCTGGAGTCAGTGGTTCTTTCACTGTGTGCTTTTGGCAGAAAACCTCTTTGAGCTCAGTGTTCTCACCCGAAAAATGGGCATACCAACATCTTCTGGAGACTACGTGTAAGAGACTGTTACAAAACACATTGGTTCTTCCTCGGCTGTCTGTCTTTCTATATATATTCTTGGTTCCTGGATTCTCCTTGTGCACCCTTCAGATGTCGCCAGCCTGAACTGAACTTCATTTACATTTCAGAAGAAATGCCAGACTTTAGGTCTAAATCTAATATCTTTGTAATTTCCCAGGGGGGAGGCCTCAGCTCACCCTATAGGCAGCCTGCGCCTCCTCCCCCATCAGTGGCTGGGGGGCTAGGCTGGCCTCTCCCCGCCCCTCGCCTCCCCTTGGTTCTGCCCTTTCCTGCTCTCCTGCTCTGCCTCTGTCTCCCAGACCTCAGACCTAGTCCTCCACAATCCCCTGCAACTCCTCCCCTTCCCGTTTCCAGCACACAGTTCATCGTTGCTCCTGCTGATTAAATTTCCAGTCTCTTCCTCTAGTTTATTTCCCCTGGCTTTCCTGGCCAGAAGGAAGCAGGGGTGGTTGAATCTCTTTGGACGGCCGGAGAGTGGGGAGATGATGGGGGAGGAGGGGACAGTGGCCATCCCTACTTAGGGGGAGTCACCCCCCGTACCTTCCTGATGCCCAGCCACATTCTAGATGGAGCACTGAGTTGACTCATTGTCGTGGATCTTCTTGCTCTAATTTCTGCCCACCCCCTACCATTCCAGCCCTTTAAGTTCCTTTCCCAACTTCTTCTGCTTCTTCAAGCCTGGTACCTAAAAACGCCTCTCAAAGCATAAGGCTAGACCAGCCCGGGCCAACCTGCTGTCTCCCTCTCCCCATCCTGAGATCCCTGGAGCAAACAGGTGGCCACAGGTCAACCTCTACTCCTGGCTCCCCAAAGGTGGGCCCACCTCGGCCTCTCGTCCACGTGAACTTTCCTCCAACCGTCACGTGCAGGAGGGATGGCTCCCGGCATGGGCCAGTTGATAAGAACCGAGGCTGGAGTCTCAGTCCCCAGGCTGTTTATCCGAGCGGCTGTGCAACCTTTGCAAGTCATGCAGCCTCTGCTTAGGAAACACTCTTTCATCCAGTTGGAAAGCTTCTTAAAAGGCCCACATCGGGCAGCTTCTGCCCTCGGTAGCCCGTTCATCAGCCGTCTTGAATCACACTTCTTAGTGCCCCCGTCATGGGGCTGTTGGGAATGCTAAGGGTCCATTCAAATGCCTGGCTCAGACTAGGGGAACGGTATGGAGATTCCTCCAAAAATTAACACTAGAACTGTCATAGGATCCAGGTGTTCCAATTCTGAGTATTTACCCAAAGGAAACAAAAACACTAATTCGAAAAGGCACATGCGCCTCTCTGTTCACTGCAGTGTCATTTACTGCACTAAGCTGTGGAAGGTAGCTTAGGTGCCCACCAGCAGTGCATGGAAGAAGACGATGTGGCACGTTTACACGATGGGATACTGCTCGGCCATACCAAATGTCACATCTTGCCATTTACGACAACACGGGTGGACCTTGAGGGTGTTACACTACGCGAAATAAGTCAGATGGAAAAAGACAAATACCATATGATTTCCCTCATGTATGGGATATAAAAAAGGAAAACAAAAACAAACAAACAAAACAACAACAAACTCATAGAGACAGACAACAGATTGGTGGTTACCCCAGGGGAGGGAGGTGGAGCGAGGGCAAAACAGGGAAGGGGGCTCAGGTGTATGGCGACAGATGGAAACTAGGCTTGGACGGTGCGCGTGATGTCATAAATACAGACGTCGATTTATGTTGCACACCTGAAACGCCATAACGTTTGAAATGCATGTCGCCCCAATTTAAAAACAGTGCCTACTCACAGTCTGCACTCAGAGTGGCAGCTGTTACAATGACTAGTTTTGGAGTGGGGGCCTTGAGTTTTCTGGAGGAGTCGAGTTTAGAGTATGAAAGACCAAACGTGGCTTCACTCAGAGGAACCCGGGTCCCGAGTTATGAGGAGCGTCCTGTTGACCCTGGTTGGGTTGGTCCTGAGAACACAGGCCCGGGGCAGACGTCAGACAGACAGTGAAACCACTGGACAGAGGAAAGGGTTGGGAAAAGGGAAGAGGTGCGAGCAGAGGGGAAGAGGAGGGAGGTCGAGCTACGCGGTGATGGGCTCCAGGGACGGGGAGCTGGTACCCGGGCAGGTTCTAAGAAGATGGTACCGAACACTAAACTTCCTGCCATGCCTACCTCCTCTACCCTCTAGATGTCAATAAAGCAGCCACCACAAAGTGTTTCACCTCCGCCTGGAGAAACGCAGGAGAGGGATCTAGTACAAGACGGTAAAGCCATGCGGGAGGGCCAGGTGGTGCACCGCCTGAACTAATTTGGGTGAAGGTGGAGCTTGAGGGCCACGGCGACTAGAACAAAATGGAAGAGGCCCCCACACTGCCTCTCCCCCGCCCCACAGACGTGTTCGGAAAAATAGGCAAGGCCATGGAATCGTTTGACTCCTTTTCAAAGAGTCTTCTCCGTGTATTTATTTTTAAATTTCAAAAATTTCAAACCTGCAGAAAAACTGAGAGAACAGTCATTGCCTGTCTGTGTCTCCCTCAGTTCTTCACACTGGCCACTTTTCCTCCCCCTGTTTCCTCCTGATCATTGGAAGGTAAATTACAGCCTTCACGACTCTTCATCCCTAAACACATCAGCACATGTCTCCTACAGACGAGGGCTCTCCCCCCGCGTGATGGTAATGACACAGCTGTCACACCCAAGGACTTGGACACGGGTCCAATAATTTTATCTGATGGACTGTTCACATTCGGATTTCCCAGTTGTTCTACAACACGTCTGATGTAGCTGATTTTCCCTCGTTTGGGTGCCACTAAGGATCAGGTGTTGCCTTTCATGGTCATGTCGCTTTCATCTCCTTTAATCGAGTCTTTGGGTCTTTCCTGTAATCGACATCTTTGAAGTGTCCCTTTCAGGTGTCTTGTCGAGTGTCTCACAACCTGAATAGATCTGGTTGCTTCCTGATGATCTGATTCAGTTCGTACATTTTTGGTGAGAGCCCTGTGTAGGAGATGGCAGGGACTCATTATGACAGCTTCCAAAAAAGCAAATAGAATGTTAGTTTGTCCCACTTTTTGGTGGCCCTACATTTGACTGCTTGGTTCAGGTGGTGCCTGGCACGTTTCCACTGGAAAGGTCTATTTTCCCTTTGGTGTTGTGTCAGCCACCTGGGAGCCATCACGAGACTGTGAATATACTGCTGTGTTCTACCCACTGCTGAATTTGGCTGGGTCAGGGATGACGCGGAGCTGCAGGGCTCATTTGCCTCTGGGAGGACCAGAGCTTCTGCTGGCATGTGGCTTCTGTGTACGGCCATGTGAGCTCCCTCCATGCACCAGCCCAGGAGGGTGGCTTCATGCATGTGATAGCCAAGGACTGTCCTCAGTGACCTGTCTAGCCCCTTTTCATCAGCCTTGCCTTCGGCTGTCCTTAACCATGGAGACTGGTTTCTCTGGCCAGAGAGCTCGCCTTCCACCAGATGGAGGAGAAACTGTCGCCTGGGACAACTTAGTTGTATGGCCGCTGGTCAACTGGGTCTGCTGGTTGGGTGCTGGGAGTGTGTGTGTGCATGTGTGTGCGCGTGCGTTTGTGCACGCTGGGTGGGAGGAGTGTCTGGGGACTTGGAACCCAAAGTAACACATGCGCTATGTGCCTGGGAGCTGCAGGGTGCTGGGCTCCGGCCTTGGTTTCCATGGCAATGGGCAACCTCCTTCTGTAGTCTGCTTCTTTCTGGACCAGCTGAAGTCATGGGGCCAAGGGCTTTGGGCCAGAGACAGGGGGTGTGGGGCGGGGGGGTCCATCAGACCCCCTGTTAATATCTTGAAGGAGACAAGCACAGCCCTTCCATGGATACCTTGGAGATGAGAACTTTGGGCAACTGGTCTCCTCACTGTTCTGTGGTCTCTGGTACCCTCTCCCCACTTGCTGCAGAATGGACTCTTCCATCAATAAGGCCTGCGACAACATCTGGGTGCCAGCAGGGTCCAGGTGGCAGCATCTTTGTTGTGAAATCAACTCAAGCATTAAACCGATTCAGATCCTTGATTTCTTGATTTGCTCTTTACATGATCTTGATCTTCTATTTACATACGTTTATCTACCTCGCTTGACAAGTCAGCCATTTGAGGTGCTGTTATTATTATACCTATTTTATAGGTGTAGGAATCAAGGCTCAGGGACTTGCTTAGGGTCACATGGCTAGTGAGGGGGTGAGGCTGGAACTGGAACTCAAGGAAACCATGTGGTATAGTAACTAAAAGCATGATCTGCAAGGACAGTCGGCGCTGGTTTCAAATCTTGATTATTTCACTTATTAGCTGGGTAATTTTGGCAAAGACGGAGGTCAAATGATGGCTGAGGCCAGGACTCCCTGGGGCCCAGGATCTGCTAGAAGACTTACAAATTCAGATGCTCCGTGTTCTCAGTTCGCCCAAGGCTCTCAAAAGAACTTACATCATCCAAAGTCCCCAGAGATGGATATGTCCATGTGGCTAAGTTCTGGCCGACAAAAATGTAAGCAGAAGTGATATATTGAACTTCTAAGAAGTCTCTTTAAAAGAGGGGGCTGTCCCTTTTGTCTCTTTTCTCCCTTCCTCCTTCCTGCTGCAAAAATGTAGTTGTGATGGATGGAGCGCCAGCAGCTATCTTGGACTAAGAGGTGACCTAGAAGAACCAGAAAGATCCTGGGTCTCTGATGACTTCATGGAAAGACCCTACTAGCACTGCCCTGTCTACACCTGGATTTCTGTGCACGGGAGTGTAATCACCCTTGTGTGATTGAGCCACCAGTTCAGAGTGATCTGCTACTTGCAGCAGAATGCCATTTCTCCCTCAATACACCAGGTGCTCCATTTACAGTGAGAGAAGGCCCTTCCAGTAACCCTGACTCCTACTCACGCACCAGCTAGGGCACCTGGATTGAGTATTCCCCGCCAGAGAGTGGCTGAGTGTGGAAATGGCATAGTCATGCCCTGGGAGGCATCTGATTCTGGGCAGGGATGAGCCTGAAGGACACTCCCTGCCCACAGGAGGCCCCACCTCTCTCCTAAGCAACCAGGATGCTCATAGTGTCCAACTCAGCATTCCTCCTCTTCTCCAGTATAGTGAAGGAGGAACGCTCTTTGCGTATAACAGACAGGTGACAGCATGGCTGGTTACACTTGACTCTCCAACCCCACGGAGAAACGTTCAGAGGTCCTGAGAGCAGCTCTGCCCTCCGTTTGGATGTGGGAGACATCTGGCCTCCTTTTTCCTGCAACGCCGACCCACCACCTTTGAAGATGCTGCACCTGCCTGTTGTTCTCAGTTGTTAGGTGTTAATTCTGCTGACTTTGAAGGGTGAAGTGTCCTGGCCTTAGGCCCAAGGTCTACGGATGGCGGCAGGCAGGGTTGGCAGCTACTTCTGGAACCTTCAGCCCTGGCTGGCTTCTACCGCGGCATGTGGCTCCCTGTTCTACTCTGGCTGCTCCGCCCTGTAGCTCAAGGAACGGAGTTCTGACTTGCAAATTCCCAGCCCCAAAGCGCCTGCTTTTCCTCTGTTTTTTGACTCTGGCTTTCTCTGGGGTCACAATTTGGTAATGTCATGTCGGCGGTTTTATAACGACTGTGGGTGATGCCATCAGAGTAAGCTGAAAGTGTATTTTCCACATTGCAAACATTCAGGGCTTTTCCACCCACTCGTCCGCCTGCCCACCCGTCCACCCAAAACCCAGCCATTCACTGAGCCAACATTTATTTAGGTCTTCATGTTCCAGGCACTCTGCCAGGCATCGGACATAAAGAAATAAACAGGAGATGGTCCCTTTCCTCAAGGAGCCCGCAGGTACACAGGCAATTATAACACGAGGCAGCTCAGGCTGGGTGCTGGGAGTGGGGAGAAGCCAGGAGTCCTGGGAGCACAGGACGGGTGGCTACCCCAGCTGTGGGGGAGGAGGGTCTTGGAGAGCTTCCAACTCCAAAATGGTTTTTCAGTTGAGACCTGAGGATGAGGCGGAGCTGGGGTGGGGTGCAGGGTGAGAAAGGGAGGGCGTGCACCCTAGCCTGGAGTGCTCGTGGTCCTGCAGGCACTTGGGTCTGGCAGCCCTGTGGAAGGCGCGAGAAGTCAGGAGGGACAGGTGGGCAGAGCCTGCGGACCCAATCTGTCTGCGATGCTAATGGCGTCTTCCCTCTACGTCCCGCTATGTTCTAAGAGCTTCACATAAATAAAGCAGTTTACTCCTTGCGGCAACCCTAGGACGCATGTGCTGTTATCCCCATTTTACTGCTGTCACTTTCCAGGGAAGGGCCATGTCCTCCCTCTGTGTGTGTCCCCCGTTGCCTTGACAGGACACGTTCTCCTCTGCCGCAGATCACCTGTCAGCAGCCCCCTCCCCAGTCCTCTTGCTCAGGAGGGGGCAGAGTGACAACGGTCCCGCATCCATGCCACTTCTGTCCAACAGGAAGAGCGCTGTTGCCACAGCAATGATTGTCCTTATTCCAGCTCCCCAAGGGCGCAGCCCGCCTACCAGGGCCCCACTGTCTCCTGGGCTTCTGTTTCCCTGAGCACCACCTACCCAAAGTCCTCCCCTTGCAGCTCAGCGTGTGCAGGTGGTGACAACAGCCGAAGGGACAGCAGCTTGGGCAGCCGCTCTGGGCTCCGAGGTCCCTCAGTGCCCCCTCTTCTGGGCCTCCTGGGCCGGCCCCTGGCTTCTGCCCGGGCCCGGGCACCTGCCCACAGGTGTGGCCCATGCACTAAGGGGCCTGACTCGGTGAACCTGCCTTCAGCCCTTCTCCCTCTGACAAAACAATAGGTGTAATTTTGATTCAGTCACACCAGATGGCTACTGGGTCAGCTGTTGTCATTTTTTTTTTTTAATTTGATGATCTAAGGGAAAAGAGGTCAGTGCCCTGACCAAATAGTCAGGTGTTGCCTTGTTTTAAAGGTCCTTGCAGCACACCCGTTGGAAATGGCTGCTGTAGGGGGGCAGGGGTGGGTGAGCCACGTCTCCCCTTCTGTGCTGTATTCCTGCCGCTCCGAAAAGCCGCTCTGATCCTGTGGATCCCTCTGCCACCAGGGACCCTGCTGCTGCTCCGGCCCTGTCCCTCCTCTGGGAGGCACCGAGAGCCCCTTCCCAGGTTGAGGGGTATTTTAGAAGGTGGGCTCGTCTCCACCGTCTTCTCTCTCTTCCCTCTCCCTTCCCTCCATCATTGTCGAGACCTGGGCTCTGTGAAGAGAAAAGACAAAGGGGTAAAGAAAACAGGAGGAAGTTTGAGGGAGGGAGGGATTGAGGGAGGAGAGGGAAGAGGGTCCAGGAAAACGGAGAGGAGGGAAAACTGGGGAACCCCGGGGAAGGACCGGGGAGGGAAAGAGGACGGGGGTGAGGAGGTCGAGTTCAGGGCTGTTCTTGGGCCCCGGAGTCACCTCCCTCACATCCTTCAAATCTTTGTTCAAACATCACCTTCTCGAAGAGGCCTCCTCTGGCCTCGTGATTTAAAATGACATCTGCTCATCACCCCAATTCCAGCCCCTAACTCTACTCTGATTTCATTTCTTTTTTTTCTACACGCCATCTAATTTCCTCCCTCATTGTGTTTTATTGAGTTGTTGCCTGTCTCTGCTAGCCCCATTCCCGCCGTTGGAAGGCATTTTACCGTCATTAGAAACCTGAGGGGGAAACGTAGGCAGACCCTGGGCCAGGGGTCTCGGGGCTCGAAGTCCAGTCCAGATTCTGCCTTTACCTAAGTGTGCGACCCTGTGCAAAACGGCAACCTCTCTGGGGGCACTAGCCGGTCTGCCCAGGTCACGCAGAGACAGAGGGAAAGCGACCACGTCGGCCACCCACCTGTAAAACCCTGCAGGACAACTCGGGGGGCCAGCCTTCAGCCGAGGAGACCATCCCCGCCATGGCGCCTGTCCTTCGGCCACCTGTTCATAGTCTCTCTGGTCTCCCGGCCCAGCTCCTGCAGAATGAAGGGAAAGCCACGGTCAGGAGTGTTGACTGTGTTCCCCAAGGACCTACAGTCGAATCTCAGCATACTCCTTACCACCGGCACGCCTGCCCCCATGACACTCAGGTCCTCGCCTGTAACACGGGGTAATACCCACACCTACAACATGGGGCTGCTGAAACTAAATGCCGTAAAGCACGTGGCTGGCATACAGCGCTTGACAAGCCACCTACGTATTCCCTCTCAGGCCCAAAAGATGTGAAGGCTGGAGGGGAGGCAAGTTCAGATGCTCAGGCCTTTCTTCTTACCAGTTTGGCTCTTCCTTGGGGTCTGGAGACACAACCCCTCCCCCATTCCGCGTTTAGCCCCGAGGCTGCCAGGCGGTGGTGGGGACAGGACTCCGGGTGAGGTGACAACGCAGCAGGTACAACTCCTTGTTTATTCACCACGCCTGGAACACAGTGGTCTCCTTGCTGATTTATCGTCTTGTTCCTGCTGGCTGCGGACTGTGGGAAATTAAAAAATGTCCTTTTAGAGGCAATAAAATATAAAATGGAACCCAATTTTTCTCCAGGGTAAAAATCATTATGTTTGACAATGGCTGTAAAGTGTATAGCCGTGAGGGGTGGGGTGGACCGCCGGGGCCTGCGTTGGGGAGGGGGAAGGTGGTCACCCCCATAAGATGGAGCAATTGTGTAGTCCCCAAGTGAGCCTGGAAGGAGCTCAGGGGACCAGGGATGCCAACCACAGCCTATCCAATGCCTGGGTACCCTGGAGGTCCCCATGGGGGCTCCAAGCACATTTATCAAGCACCTACACTGGGCAAAGATAAGAAATTCGCCCTGCTTGCTGTATCTGGTAATTCGAAAAAAAAGAAGAGCGAACATGTGTTCAGTTATGTTAAACTGAATCGAGTGTTAGGGAGTTTGGATCGTGTCCAGGGGCCACCCAGAAACCAAGTTTGATGAGTTTGTGTGTTTAGGTCCATATCTTAGGACTTCTGGTCAAGACGGTAGCACAGGTACATGTGGTACTCACCTCCGCCCACAACCCTGTGCAAATAAACTACAAACAGCCAGCATTCAGAGCCGCGTGAAATCTGGCTGAATGGAAGTCCTACAACTAGAGAATTAAAGGAGCCGCATGGAGGCTGATAGGAGGGACAGAGGCGCAGATTGGGCTGGGCCCACACCCAGGTGTAGCGGATAAAAATTGGTAGGAACATCTCAGCTGCAGGGGTACCCCCTGAGGAGTAAGGGGTCCCAGCCCCACACCAGGCCCTCCAGCCCAGGGTTCCAGTGCCAGAAAGACATGTCCCCATAGCTTCTGGCTGTAAAAAAAAGTGGGGATTGAGGCTGAGGGAGACAGAAGGCTCCTGGAGTCCCAGGTAACTTCTCTAAAAGGGCCCACACATGGACTTCAACTCACTCCCTCTGAGCTCCAGCACTGGGGCAAAACTTGAAAGGGACCAGGGACATATAAGGAAGAACTGAATTGCCTGGCATCAGGGCAAGACATGGGGGCGGGGCTTTGCAGCTTTCTCTCAGACACAAGAACCCCCCACAGGACCAGCGAGCCAGGCCAGATCGGGCTCCATCAACCAGGCTCACGCTTGCCCTGGGGCTCCTCCCCATCCAACCTTCAGGCCCACCCAAGCTGTTTCTGGGGGCTTTTTCATACGAATGGCGCATCTTGGCTCCTGCTTCAGATTTTCCTAAAATCTCTCGAACAAGCAGCATCTGGCCTCTGCGTGCCCCATACCTCTTGCTCAGTGGCCCCAGGCTCGGCACTAGCAGCAGCCGCTGGCCCCGGTTCACAGCTTGGTCTCACCTGGGCCCCTCCAAGCCCAGCACAAGTAGCAGCCGTCTGCACATCGCTTAGTAGCTCACGCCAGGTGACCCCGGACAGAACACAGGCAGCGGCTGACCTTGGTCTGCACCTCCCAGGAGACCCCAGAGCCAGCACACCCAGTGGACACTTTCAGACCATGTCAAAGCATCCCCACCCAACTACTTCCACAAGTGACACACTCAAGGGCACCAGTGCCTCGCTGAAGTTAAGTCCTACTCTGTGGGGTGGGCCCCTGCATAGCAGATTCTCCATGGTCATAGAAAGTCAGTGGTCAGTGGTTGCAGCCAGTCCTTACGGCTGATCTGCCTGGGGGTAAATCCCTCCCACTGACGTGCCAACAGCAATCAAGGCTCAACTAGGAAAGGAGAGTGTATGAGTTTGGGTGATCGAGGTGACCCTACAGAACACCTGCTACATTAGGCCACTCTCCCAAGTCTGGGAGATACAGCAGCTCTACCTAATAAACAGAAGAAAACATAGGGAGGCTGCCAAAATGAAGAGACAAAGGAACATGGTTCAAATGAACAGAATAAAGCTCCAGAAAAAGAACTAAACAGAATCAACACAGGCAATGCATTAGATGCAGAGTTCAAAACACTGTTTATAAGGATACTCGATGCACTTAGTGAGAACCTCAACAACATAAAAAAGGACAAGTCAGAAATTAAGGATACGCTAACTGAAATGAAGAATAATTTACAGGGAATCAACAGCCAAGTAGATGAAACTGAGACTCGAATCAGCAATTTGGAATGTAAGGAAGCAAAAAACACCCAATCAGAACAGCAACTGTAATTGAAAAGCAAAAATGACTTAAAAATGTGTATTTAGATATTTTGAGATATAACTTCCAAAGTGCTCAAGTCTTACGTGTACAACTTAATACATTTTTTTCACACGTACATATCTGTGTAACTACCACTCCGATCAAGATATAGAACATTCTCAGCACTCCAGAAAGTTATGCCCCTTCCCAATAAATGCTCCCCCAGGTAACTACTATAGGTCTTTTTCTGTCTCCTTGAATGGGGACATGAGAGACTCATGACTCACGGAGGAGAGCCGAGTTGTTCGGGCCGTGATCATCCTGGACCAACCTCCCGGCTGACGACAGACTCACGAATACACTCAGCCAATGACCCGTGAGCTTGCCAGAAATCATAAATAGCTATTGTTTTAAGTTTGGGAATGGGTTGTTAACACAAACAACCAATACAACAAACCCTTGTTTAACCTGTACCGGGACTTACCTATTATCAACCTTTTGCCGTATTGGCTTTACCGCTCTTCTGAGGCTTCTTTCCCTAAAACATTTGAAAACGGCTGACATCCCGACACGTCCCACTCTGTACTTTAGTGTCTGCCTCCTAAGAACGAGGCCATCCTCCTGCACAAGCATATACTTGTTTCCAAGGTCACATCAATTCCCTGCAAACCGTTATAATAATGCCATTCAATATCGAGCCCATATTCTAGTTTCCCTGGTCACTCCCAAATGCCCCTCACAGGTGTCCTGTTTATTGTCTTAGGTTCAGGGGCTTTCTTACACAGCCCACTTTTCGTTTTCTTACACAGCCCACTTCCAAATCCTGTCCCTGACCAAGGACATTTGTAGGCCCAGCCCAGGGTCCACTGTGAGGGCCAGGGCAGGTAGCCTCGCTGTCTGCATTGTCACTTCCCAGCTGGGTAACCTTGGAACACGACATCACATCCCTGGGCATCTGCAGAGCTGAGGGTGTCACCGTCATCCGCCTCCCAGGGTTGTGTGAGCATTAAATGAATGGCACGTGGTGGGGGACCTCTACGGTAAGTCTCTGTGCTTACAGCAGTGCTTTGTGTCTGAGAGACAATGAACAAGCCCCTTGAACAAGTCCCTTCTTCTCCCTGGTCCCAATTTTCTGGTTCCCTCCCTCCCTTCTTCCCTGTGCCCGACCTTTCTTCTTTCAGTTTTATTGATTGAAGGTTTCCCCCTCTTCATTCCATGCCCCCCCATTAATTTGGAAGCTATCACACGTGCTATTTCTAGTCTCTTATAATTAGCTTAGCAAATTTAACACAAATATTGAGGTTAAAATTGGTGTTTATGTTTTCTGTCTTCACTCTCCTCCCACACAATTCCAGGACCTTAAAATACTTTCTCTCTGTTTGTCCTTTTTTTTTTATTCTCTCTTTTTTGTTCCTTTTAACCCCACAAATTAAACATTTTAAACGGTTAATATTTGTTTCAATTTACCCACACGTTTACCTTTATTTTTCCCCCTCGCTATTTTTTCCCTTGACATCTCAGACCTTTCCGCTGAACTTCTTTTCCTTTGTTCTTGAAGTTTATTTTTTTTAGAACTTCCTTCCGTGAGGGCCTCGGTTGTAAGCTCTGACAGCTTTTGTTTATCTGAAAATGTCTTTATTTTGTTTACATTCTGGAAAAATAGTTTCGGAGGTTATAGAATTCTCAGGTGACAGTCTCTCTGTCATCTTCTCTACCTTTTTGAAGGTGTTATTCTATTGCCTCCTGGTTTCCAGAGTTCCTTTGAGAAGCCCGCCATCCGACTGTTTGATGACCCATTTTGGGTCACCACTCGTTTACAGGTGGCCGCTCCTAAGGTTTTCGCTTTGTCTCTAACATTCTGTGGTTTTCCTACGGCATGTTTCGGCGGAGATCTCTATTTATTCTGCATGGGATTCACTGAGCTTCGTGGATCTGAGGACTGGAGCCTTTCCCAGGCCTGGAAAACTCTTTACTATTTTCTCTTTGAATTTGACTCTCCATTATTTTCTTTCGGACCTCCTTCCGGAGTTCTGATTGGACGCATGTCAGATTTCCTCATTTTATCCCCCATGTTTCTTGATCTCCTCTCATTTCCGTTTCTTTGTCTCTCTCCGCTGCATTCTGGGAAAGACCTTCTTATCTTTTTATCCAGTTTACCAACTCTCTTCTCAGCTGCATCTCATCTTCTGTTTTACTCATTACTTAAGTTTCAGAGTTTTAATTATTATACTCCTCATTTCTAGATATTTTATTTAATTCTTTTTCAAATCGGCCGTGTCATTCTTCATGATCTCACTGTCCTTTCTCGCACATCGGTGCCCTTTTCCATTTTAAACATACGTACATATTTAATTTATATTCTATATCTGATCAGCCCAATGTCTGCAGTCTTTGGAGGTCGACCAGCAGCTGCTTCTGCTCATTCTCGCTCACGGCAACTTGTTTCCTTTTGTGTTTCTACCTTTTCTTTTTATCGGGCACCCACGTTTCTTAGAACTTATTTTCTATAGGAACCCTCTGGGGCCTGGGTTTTGAGGATGTGTCTTCAGAGAAGATTTGTGTATGCTTCTGTCAGGTGCCACCGCCCACGGTGGGCCAATCTTATGCTTGTATTTTTTTAAACAACGTGAGCAGAATAACTTCAGGCCCCGAGCCCAAGTGAGGCTGAGCTTGTGGTCAGGAATTCCCATGGAGGAGGATTGTCTCCTCTTTTGCCAGAGCCAAGGCAGAATTGTCTTAGTCCATGTTGGGAGGCCCCCACTTTGTGCAAGGATGGCATATTTGATCTCCCGCCCCGCTCAGGCTCAGACTTTATGTCCTGTCCCCCTAACACAGTATGTCCAAGTCTAGGCTTTGGGTTGACCAGATGCCCCCAGGGAAATGCTGGCTACAGGGCCAGCTCGCTTGCTTCTCTGGAATCACTTTTCTTGTTCTTTCTAACCCCTGAAGGTTTTCTTTACTCTCCCATAAGCCTGTCCACGCATTAAAAAAATATTTTAAATAGTTCATCGAGCAATTTTAAGTGTCCTGCACTGGGAAGGTAACTTGAGATTAGAAGTCGGCCACATGGCCCAGTTTTATTTATCCTTTTCATCCACTGATGCGGCAAACATTTGCTTGAGCACCTGGTAGGGGCCAAGTCCTGGGTTAGACAAAGGGGACACAGTGATCAATGAGACACAGTTCCTGTTCTTGGGAGTTCACCCTGGAGTAAAGGCCTTTACAAAGTGTCTGAATGGTGTTTGAAGAAATAATTCAAATTATACAAGTAACAACGGCTGTTGCGTATTGAGCCCCTCTTCACAGCACCACACAGTGTGAGTGCCAAGCACCACACACGGATCATTTCATCGATTGCTCTTGACAACCTAAGATGGGAGGCAGTGTCCTTTACTCACTGATGGGGAAACCGAGGCTCAAAGAGGTTGAATAACTAGGCTGAGGTCACGTAGTTGCAAGAGAGTAGAGCCAGAGTCGGAAACCAGGCTGTCTGGCTCAGGAGCTGGGATCTTGGCCTCTGTGCTGAGGAATGGTCCTCCACCTTCCTACCCTCCTGCCTTGAAGACACCCCTTCCCGCAACCCGCACCTCCTCCCTCAACCACCTGGCCCATCGTGGGATCTCGGCCAGAAGCATGTAGGCGCATGTCTCCCTCCCAGCCTGTCCTTAGAAAGACCTCCTCCCTGCCAAGAAGCAGCTCTAGAAAAAGCACAGGGTGAGGGCAACCTCATTTGTAGTCTTTCCTTCTGTCACTTTGGCAGAGATGGGGGAGGAGGGTACGGCCCCTGGCAAGAGAAGGGGTCTTGTGGCATCACTCATGAGGGTGCGTGTGGCCTAGCAGAGGGGTCAGGCTGGGTAGAGGGATGCAAAGGGTCCTCGGGCAGGGGTCCCCAAAGGATGGGAAGGGGTGGCCCAGAACAGATGGAGGGTGGGGGGACTGGGTTGCCACCAGCAGGAGGTCAGCACCAGGGCCACCTCCCGGCTGAGGTTGACTCCTTTGGGCCTATAGGGGTGGGGGGTGTTTTTTAACAACCAGCCCAACCAGTCCTGTGTGGGTGGATGTGCACACACACAGCCGTGTGCTCCTTGAGGAAGGACCGGGAGGTCTGAGTCATCTCTGTCCCCGGCACACTTAGCTGAGAGCCAGGCTCTCAGCTATAAATATCTATGGAACAGATCCTGGCTATATGTATTAAACTTAAAAAAAATAATAATTGCATGTGTTATATCTGAATATGTGTTCCTTGTGCAACTCAAGCACTAAAAAAGCATATTACAGAGAAAAAGAGAAATTCCCTCCTTTATCCCACTGCCTTCTGACCCCCTCACAAAGGTACCCGCTGATAGCAATTTGGTATCTCCTGCCACATGGTCTTCCAGACACACACACACACACAGGACATCAGGGTCCTCTCCACGCCCGCCTTTGCTTTGGCACCCGCAGGTGCGGAAGAACCCCCACTCTCCGCCTCGCCCTGTTGCCAGGTCATGCTGCCCCCAAAATCCTCCGAGGTCCTGGGCTCAGCAGCGACTCTGAGTAGGATGACAGAGGCTGGCCCCATTCCCAGTATTTCTTCTCTGACAAGAGGAAGGGGGGAGGGAGGCGAGGCTAGGGATCCCCAGGAGGGAGGCCCCGAAAGCACAGGGAGAGAGGAATCAGAAGAGTGTCTGCTTTTTCAAGGGGAGCCGCCTCCCAGAGATGTCCCCGCTGCCCTTTCTCCGCCTTCCTCCTCCTCAGCAGTTTCACCACCCCCCACCCCAACAGGGTCCCAGCCCCACATGGCCTGCTCTGATCTGGAACCCTGCACCACGGAGGTCTTGGCTTGCTCTGAAGGCTTGTCATGTCTGCGTTTAATGAAGTTTAATTATCTTCTGAGATTCGAAGAATAATTATAAATCTTTTCAAGATGCAATCACACGGGTTCATGCTTCATTAACGGTGGAAAATCAATTGTAATTCGAGTAATTCTTCTCTTCTGGAGATCAGTCTGTTTGTACACGCACTCCCCCTTCTCACCCAGCTTTCTCTCCCCCAAGAAGTACGTTGGATGCCTGGCTCTTTCCTCCCGAGTTGATGAGCCTGTTGTGGGGAGGGAGCAAGGCCCAGGTGGAGGAAGGGGGAGAGGGAGGGAAAGATGGTCCCAGTGGGG
>PVJD01017901.1:0-16161 GCA_004026545.1 Mormoops blainvillei | reverse complement strand
GCTAAATTCATTTAATTCTAATAGCTTGTAAATATATTTAAATTTTTTTTTCTATCCAACCAATCAAGAGGTCTGAATAATGACAATCTGTTCCCTGCTTTTAAGTCTTCCTATCTTTTTTTTTTCTCTCGGTTTACCGAATTGGCTGGAACCCCCTATATTTGCTCTCGGGTTTTTGTACATCCCTTTATAATATTAAGGGTATTCCCTCCTGTTACCGATTTGCTGAAAATGTTCATCACAAATGGGTATTAAATTCTCTCTGCGTATATTGACAGGCTTTTTCTTACTCTGATAAGGCAGTAAACTTGAATAGCAAACTAGCCCTGAATTCCTGAAATAAACCCGGCCTGGTCACCATCCATTACTCTTTACAGGTAATCACTGAAATTGGTTTTAGTTTGGGATTTTATAAAAAAATAATCACAAGGCTGAGCTGGGAAATGTTCTCTCTTTTTCTATTGGTATTTCTTTTCCTCTGCAAGTTCAAAAGAATTCACTGATACAGGCACCTGGGCCTGAAGCTTTTCATGGGAAGGTTAAAATTACGAATTCGATTTCTTCAATAGCCATATTTTTGGTATGTTGTATTCTTCAAGAAATTTGTATCATAATTTTCAAGTTTATTAGCATAAAGTTATATATATTTTATCATCTCTTTAGACAAGATTTTATTTGTTTATTTGTCGAGAGAGAGGAAGAGAGGGAGAGAGAGAGAGAAACATCGATGTGAGAGAGACATCCGTCCGTTGCCTCTCGTTTGTGCCCCTGACCAGGGACCCAGCCCGGAGTCGAGGCAAGGCGCTGATCGGGAACTAGACCTGAGCACCTTCCTTTTGCAGAGCGAAACCCAACCATCTGAGCCACGCAGGTCAGGGCTAGTTTATCATCTGTTTTTTCTTTCCTTTTCTTTTCTTTTTTAAAGATTTTATTTATTTTTAGAGAGGGGAAGGGAGGGACAAAGAGATGGAGAGAAACATCGATGCGTGGTTGCCTCTTGAGCGCCCCCCACTGGGAACCTGGCACCCAACCCAGGCATGTGTTCTGACTGGGAACCGAACCGGCGACTCTTCGGTTAGCAGGCTGACATTCAGTCCGTGGAGCCACACCAGCCAGGGCTAGTTTACCATCTATTTAACATCTGTAGGAGCTGTAGGGTGTCCTTCGGTTTCCCTCGGGCCCTGGTTACTTTGGCAGTCTCTCTTTTTCCCTGATAACTCTTCGCGGGTTAATCTTTCCAAAGCATCAGTTTCAGCTTTGCTGATTTTTTTCCGCCTTTGTTTTCTACTTTGTGTTGATTCTTGTATTGATTATGTCTCTCCTGTTACTTGCTTTGCGCTTAATTTTCCCTTCTTTCCTAATTTTTCAGTTGAATACTTAGATCATTTATTTTCAGCCTTATAGCGATCTTTTTTGCCATGCACCCAAGACTACGAGTTCCTTCTCTTGCAACTGCACACTGTGTGCTCTCATACGCAGTACATCCATTTCATTTAGTTCAAAATCATTTCTAATGAGTTTTCTTCTTTGACTAAAGTTGTTAGAAGCATATTCTTTATTTGCTACACTTGGGAGGAATTTTCTATTTGTCTTTTGCTATTAATTTCAAGCTTCATTTTACTACTTTCAGAGAACATACTCTATATAATTGGATCCTTTGAAATGTGTTAAGACTTGTTTTTAAGGTATAGTCAATTTTTGTCAATCTATAATCAATTAAATCAAATGTTAATTATATCAGTAAAATCTTCTATATCCTTTATGATGGTTTTATCTTCTTGTTCGATTAGTTACTGAGAGAAGTTAAAATCTCCTACTATAAATGTGGCTTTGTTTATTTCTCCTTGTAATCCTGTCAGTTTCTACCCCATCCATTTTGAGACTGTCTAGTGACTCTATTAAAATTTAGCATTTTTTATCTTCCTGATGGAATGTCATTTTTTCATTAGGAACTGTTTCTCTGTATCTGTAACGAGGCTTGACAAAGTCTACCCTGCCGACTCAGCCGACTCAGCCAAACTGGAACCACTTCTGCTAGAATTTTCTTCCCTGCCCGTCATGGATGAGAGTGGGTTACGAGAGACGTTGTGCGCTGGATTCAGAAGGCAGAGGTGCCTTAACGGTCCTGTTTCCTTTACCTTCAGAAGGTCACAGCAGGGCGCAGGGGGCTGTTGCAGCTGACATACCTTGTCATTCATGTGCTGACTCACCTTGTAGGCTTGGGGCATCAGCCAGGTGCTGTCAGATTCCCTTCTTTAGTCTCTTCAGCGCCTGAGACAGGCACGTTTTTAGCTCCACGTCAAAGGATTCCAGGTTCTTCTGCCAGACATCCCATCATCAGAATTGGAGTCTTGCCCTGGTTGCTGTGGCTCAGTTTGGAGCATTGTCCCATAGACTGAAGGGTCATAAGTTCGATTCCCTGTCAGGGCACATACCCAGGTGGTGGGTTCGTTCCCTGGTTAGGGTACATGCAAGAGGGCCACCAATTGATGTTTTTCTCTTATATCGATGTTTCTCTCCCTCTCTCCCTCCCTCCCTGGCCCTCTCTCTCTTCCTCTCTCTCTGAAAGCAATGAAAAAATGGCCTCAGGTGAAGATAAAAAACAAAATTAGAGTCTCAGAGGTAGTGAGAGACTAAACTAGATTCCTGTACTTGCACGTGGGCTCCCCATCTGGCCCCCTCTATCCTGTGGACTTCAGGCGACGGCACCCCAAACCAGGAAACTAACAGTGTACGGACCTCCCCACACCTCAGTGG
Source organism: Mormoops blainvillei (assembly GCA_004026545.1). NCBI lineage: Eukaryota > Metazoa > Chordata > Mammalia > Chiroptera > Mormoopidae > Mormoops > Mormoops blainvillei. The sequence goes on along the minus strand of PVJD01017901.1, from coordinate 13,404 downwards.
TATTTACCCTTTCCTCGCCTCATCACGTGTTTTAATTCTCTATGTGTTTTCACATACTGAACCCCTGATAACATGCCATTATTTATTTTATATAATCAATATTCATTTAGGTTTACCCACTTTTTTAACTTCTTCTGTTGCTCTCCAGCCCTTCCTGTATCTCCCTGCGTCCCTCTAAAGTAATTGCCCTTCACTTAAAGAATTCTCTTTAGAATTTCCCTTCAAGCAAATCTGCCTGTGTGAAACCATCTCAGCTTCTACGTGTCTTTAAGTGTCTTTATTCTGCTTTCACTCTTAAAGTATATTTTCTCTGGGTGTACAGTAGACCCCAACACAATGCCTGTGAGCATTCTACCTGCCTTTTTTTTACAAAAGAGCCCTAGCCTAACATCCATATGGAATTTCCAAAGACCCAGAATAGCCAAAACAATCTTGAAAGATAAGAACAAAGACATAGGATGTATACATCTCGATTTCTACACCTGTTACCAAGCTGCGGTCATCAAGACAGTGTGGGCCTGGGATAGGACAGACATCCGGACAGATGGAATAGACTTGAGACTCCAAAAAGAGAAACATTCATCTATGGTCAATTGATGTTCAGCAAGGGTGACGAGACTATCCTTTGGGGCCCTGGCTGGTGTGGCTCAGTGGATTGAGTGCTGGCCTGCAAACCAAAGGGTCGCTGGTTCGATTCCCAGTCAGGGCACTTGGCTGGGTTGTGCGCCAGGTCCCCTGTAGGGGGACCTCAAGAGGCAAATACACATTGATGTTTCCCTCTCTCCCTCCCCTCTCTCAAAATAAATAAATAAATAAATTTTTAAAAAAGACTATCCCTTGGGGAAAGAATTATCCCTTGAACAAATGGTGAGTGCTGAGACCACTGGATATCCACGTGCAAAAAGAAAAAACACTTTAGACCCTTACTTCACATCATCTACAAAAATTAGCTCCAAATCAGTCAAAGACCTCCTAAGTTACGTGGCTCAGTTGGTTGGGCATCGTCCCACAAAGCAAAAGTTCACTGCTTTGATTCTCTGTCAGGGTACGTGCCTGGATTGTGGGTTCCCAGGTTGGGGCGTGTATGAGAGGGAACCAATCGATGTTTCTTTCTCTAAGGATAAATAAGATCTTAAAAAAAAACTTTTGTGCATCAAAAGACTCTATATGAAGAAAGTGAAAAGACAACCGACAGAATAGGAAAAAAATTTACAAAGCCTGTATCTAATAAGGGTCAGTGCTCTGAAATATGGTACAACTCAACACTAAAAAGATAAATGACTCAGCTTAAAAATGGACAAAGGACTTTAACAAACATTTCTCCGAAGAAGATGTGCACATGATGAATAAGCACATGAAATATGTCCAGTGTCATTAGTCATTAGGCAAATACAAATCAATACCAAAAAAGAACAATGTGATACTAGCCTCATACCTACCGGGATGGCTGTAATTTTTTAAGTGGGAGAAAACAAGTATTGGTAAGAGCATGGAGAAATCGGAAAGCTCTTGCCTTTTTAGTGAGAACGTAAAATGGTGCAGCCTCTTTGGAATGGAGCCTGGCGCTCACTCAACAGTTAAATAACGAGTTACCATATGGCCCATCAATTTCACTCTTAGGCATAAAACCAAAAGAATTGAAAACATATGTCCCCACAAAAACTAGGACACATATACTCAGAGCAGCATGGGCCCCGGTAGCCGAAAGTGGAATGAAAACAAACGGCCGTAAACTGATGAATGGACAAATAAAATAAGTTTACTGTTCAATGGAATATTATTCATCTGCAAGAAGGAAAGACCTCCTGACACGTGCCGCCACACGCCTCAACGTGGATGGTTTTTGGAAACACCGTACTAGTGAAAGAAGCCCATCAAAAAGGCCATATTTGGTGCGATTCCATTGCTGTGAAATGTTCAGAAGAGGCAAATCCACACAGACACGGCACGGACGAGGGGCTGCCGGGGGACGAGGGGAAGGAAGAGCGCGGGGCGGGGCTGATGGGCGTGGGGTTTCTTTTCGGAGGGGTGAGAATGTTTCGGAGTTCATGGTGATAGCTGCACAGCCTTGTGACTGTCCTAATACTGAATTGTACGCTTTAAATGGGTGAATTGCATGGTATGTGAACTGTATCTCCATTGAAAACTTTGGAAAAAAATTCTTGCATTTCTTGGAAATTTTCAATATAGGATATCAATTTATTTTACTTAGGGTTTTTTGCAAATTCATCTGTAAGACTAGCCTATAATTTTCTTTTAGAATGTGATTTTTGTCCTATTTTAGCATCAAGGCTCAGCCACAAGAAAGAAGTGGATAATTTCCCCTATAGTCATTCTCTAGGACAGTTTCTACAAAAGAACAATCCCTTTCCTTGAGCCCGCGCCTTCGGTGGGGGTGGCGGGATGGGCTACATGCTCTGACCATCATTCCTATCTCTTTAGTTATTACCAGTAGAGTCATACATTCTAGTTCTTCTTGACTTTTATTAATTCATATTCTTCCTAAAAATCACCTGTTCGTCTAACATTTAAATTTTCTAGCAAATGTCTATTCATAATATAATCTGGTTTTTAAAAATATTTCATAAGCAATGATGGGCCTTTTGAACCTTTTTTAAGCTTTATTTATTTAATTTTAGAGAGAGGGTAGGGGAAGGAGAAAGAGAGGGAGAGAAACACTGATGGGAAGGAGATACATCGATCGGTTGCCTCTCACACATGCCCTGACCAGGAGCTGATCCCGCAAGCTGGGCATGTGCCCTGACCAGGACTTGAACTGGCGACCCCTCGCTTTTCAGAACTATGCCCTACCAACAGAGCGACATCGGTCAGGACAAGTCTTCTGATTCGTAATGCTGTTATTGATACCTTTTCTGCTTTTTCTTCATTAACTCTTATAATAAGTTGCCGGTTTTCCTCTGTTAGGCTTTCAGCCATTCTTTCCTTGTAACACATGCAGTTAAGACAATAGACTTACCTGTTAGTATTACCTGAACTGCAAAAAGTTTTGAGATGTAGCGTTTTCATGGCTTATTCTAAGTATTTAATAATTTCTAGTTGTTTTTCTCCTTATATATTGTTTGGATTGTGGAAGGGGTTTTTTTTTTTTTTTAAACCTATCTTAAAAATAACTTCTGCCCTGACTGGTATGACTCAGTTGGTTGGGCGTCGTTCCATGAAGTGAAATGTCCCCATTTCAAGTCCTGGTCAGGGCACATGCCTGGGTTATAGGTTCCATCCCTGGACAGGGCACATATGAGAGTCAACTGATCGATGTTTCTCTCTCACATTGGTTTTTCTCTCCCTCTCTTTCTCCCTCCCTTCCCCTCTCTCTAAAAATAAATAAACAAAGTCTTAAAAAAGTAACTTCTAAATCAGTTACCCTGTGGTCAAAGAATATGGCCTCTATTATATCAGTTGCATGCATTCTACAGAGATCTCGTCATAGCCCAATGGTTGGTCAGCTTTTACTAATGTGCTGTGTATACTTGAAAAGGATGTATAGTATCCCGTAATCAAGATTTAATATATATGTTATGCACATATACAATATATTTCATATATATCAGATTTTCATAATCATATTATTCGAAGTCTCACCTTTAATTATTTAGTTCATTTGCTATATTGATCTATTTATTTTAAAACTCAAAAAATTTTTTCTGTTTAAGGTAGAGTAGGGAGACTATATTTTTTTCTTCAGTTACTATAAAATTGAGTTGCCTTGGTGTCGTGGATATTTTATGGTAGGTCATGGGATAAAATATTCCCGCACAGGACTCCTCATTCTCCCCTTCTCCGTTCCTGGACCACTCATGGAAACCCGCAGGCAACTGCCTGCCTCGCACTTGAGCCAGACACCGCCGGGCCCACCTGCAGGCGGCGCTTCAGTGTCTCTGACTTTGCCCGGCCCTGGAGGACACTTCTCCCCGGATGGGAAGCCCGCTCGGCCGCAGACCCAAGGCGCGTTCTCTGCGACGCTGCGTCAGTGCTGAGCCTGGAGCCGAGAGTTTAATCTTGTTGAATTCTGCGCCTGCTTTTGGGGGGACCTCGGCGGAGAGGTTCTGCACATTAAGAAGAAGTCAGAAATGCCTGACGACACCTATTACAAGAAAAGTAAGAAATGATGTCACGCTGGTGGGTGCCACCTACACAGGCCCGCTGGGCACCTCGGCTCCAAAGGCAGCTGCCCCTCTCAGCCAGCGCAGGGTCTCCCCAGCACCCCCTCTCTGGCCCCCCGACTCCACCCCGTTGCTGTAGTTTGGACCTTGACCACTGGACACTAGGTCTTCCTTCCAGCGCATGCAGAACATTCCTAAAAGGCTGGCCAAATGTAGGCTGTTGTGAGTCACATGGCATTGATATAATACGGACCATGGGTAATTAATTTAGACATTTGTTTTCTGAAAAAACGTAGCTAAGGGAACGCCACCAGGCTAACGCAGGGGAGGAGACACGCCCCTCCGCGGTTGGAGAGCGGCTCTGCGACACCGGTGGCAGCAGGCAAATCAACAAGAGGAGGGGTACACGCGTTTACTCGCTGTGGCTCTGCGGGCACAGCACCGCGGGGGAAGTGCAGCCCCCAGAGGGGGCGAGGTTTGGAAGTTTATGGACCATCTTAGCAGGGAAAGGGAGAGGAAGTGGTTTTCAGGGAAGAGGGATGGGCCCTTAGGAGAGAAGATGGGGAGGAAGGAGAGCCAACAACAAAGTCGGTCTGGGTGTGGGGTCGACTTCTGGCCTCCTCTCCTGTGATAAGAGTCCGTCTCCCCTGGCTAATGAAACTCCTGGGAGGGACTGACGACCCCTGAGCCACTCTTGGAGGGTCTGTGTTGGGGCAGGTGAGGGGAGTTCAGAGAAAGCCTCTCTCCACATTGGCTGTTTGTTAAGTGACTGCAGTTCCAAATAATATGTCAGAGCGGCATACTTGGGGGTGGCATGTCCTGAACTCCTGCACTAACAACATCCGGCTCTGTGACTGTCATCATTTTTGGAGGCTCTGTTCTTCGCGGTGCCCGCAAGATGTCCTCTTCTGAAAGCACATGTCCCCAGGTTTCTCCTGCTGTCCCAGCCCAGCCTGTGCCCCAGGGCTCCGTCACAGCGACCCACCGGGGCTGGCAACTTTGCCTCTAAGTCTGGCTCATGTCAGAAGTGCCGCTTTATTTGGAATTTTTATAAACTTGTTTTGTTCACAGCTTCCAAGTCGCCCTCTATTCCATCCACCTCCACAGGGCAGTGGAAATGAAGCCTTTTATGATGTTTCCCTCATTTTAAACTGGAAAATTGGCAGCGATGGGGCTTCAAAGTGAGTCGGAAAGTCTGTGTTGGGCTGGCAACGTGACCCTCCTGAGGACGAGGGACGTTTACAAGTTTGTTTATATAAAATGACATAGCCAGGGCTGTGTTTACTTGGCCCGGTGTTGGAATTCAGGCGAGACTAACAGATACGGTCTCATCCCCGAGTGTTCTCACCACGGAATGGCGCCGCCCCGGAGGAAGGTGTGAAGTTCAACAACAGAAGTCAGCCTTGGGGGGCAGCTGGGAAGGCAGACTTGAATTTCACCATGATCTGATTACTTTACTTCCACAGCACATGTTCCCCAGCCTTGCCCCTTTCCAGAAAGATCTGATGGCAGAGCGTCGCAGTATTTGTAGGACGTGTGGAGAGAGCTGACAACATGGGTAGGATGGATTTGACGAATCGAGGTCACAAAACGGTGAGATGGAGAGAGGATATCACAATGCTGGCCAAGTGTGGCGAGGATAGTGGGGCACCCTGTCCTTACCTGGAACTGGTCTCCCAGAGCCAGGACACCTGGACAAAAAGTAAGGCAGCTAAACGGGTTCAAAGCTAACTCGCTCCCTCACAAGGTGCCAAGCACCGGTCTCAGCCTGAGGACACAGAGGTGTGTGGGCTGCCCTCCTGAAGTTCAGGGAGCTCCCCGTTTAGCCGGGAAGACGTGGGGGACCGGCGCCACCGCAGGGCTGAGTGACGGGCCGGGGTGGGGGTGGGGAGGAGCTGAAGTGGACTTGGGAGCTGAGCCCCAGTGTGGTCCACTCCAGGGAGGGGAGCTGGGCTCCTCCAAAGGCCTGGAAATATTAGGAGGGACCTTGGGGGAGCAGGGACTCACACGCTGTGTATGGGAGTCTAGGTTTTTTCAAATGTCTACACTTTATCAAATGGCAAGAACGCCTACAATGTCACCTTCTGAACGGGAGGGTCTGAGGGGCCTGTGGAGGCCACGTGCACCGGAGTGGACCTCAGGCCGCGCCAGCAGTCCCGAGGCTGCCGGGGGAGACCCGCAGCCGGTTGCTGGGAGGGCCCTCGGAGGGCCCACGAGCCGACGGAGGGCCCCCGCCCCGGGCCCGCGGAGGAGGCACAGCGCACAGCGACCACAGCTGTGGACCGTGGATCGTGGACTGTGGACTGTGGACCATGGGCCATGGACAGAGGTGGAGAGGAAGCCGGACTCCTTAGCCTCTCAGGACAGGAAGTATTTTCTCAGTTTTACACCCAGCACCTTAAATGCTATTTGTTGTCCGAGAGAGAATTCTTGTATAAATGACAGTGTCTGAAGGCTAATTATACCTCTAGAATCACGTGCAGACGACAATTCCAGTTGCTTCCATAACAAAGACTCCTCTCTGCTCTCCTGCCCTGAGGGATGACTTCACCCGGTTTGTCAGAGTGTTTAGAAAATGTCCCCCCACCCCCCACCCCCTTCAGAGGCCTCCTCTCACCAGCCCTTGGAATTGTTTTCTGTCTGGAAGGCAGGAGGCAAAAGGTTTCACAAACTTCTCCAGGGATCCTTCTTGGAGGAAGCCCCCGAGGGCAGCCTGGGGCGCAGGGCTGTCCCGGAGACAAGCAGGATCCATCGGCACACCTGAAGGTCGCCGGGCTGGCTGGGCCCTCGGGTGAAGAGTCCAGTCGCATTTGAAGGGACCACTGCCTCTGCCCAGGTGCTTGCCGGACGGGTGAGCCTGACCCACTGCGCCTCGCTGGAAAACAAGTTAAATGGAGAGAGAAAAAAAACCCTCTTGAAGAGAGAGAACAACATAGGCTGTGTTGGGGCCATCACAGGGATTTCTCTCAGCAGGGGCAACTGTTTCCATCAGAGAAAGGATTATGGAGCTCTTGAGGGAAGCTTCCAAGAAAGAGAAAAATAGTCCCGATTCAAGTTTGGTAAATAATGAGGTGTCTGTCTGTTGGCAACTGAAATATTGGGTCCCCGTGAAGCTGGAAGTGAGGGGGGTGGGTGCACTTGAAGAGGCCGGCTCATTGTGGGGGGAAACAAAGCCGTTTAATTAATTGCGAGTGAGGGGCTCGCTGACAGAGAAAACACCCCGGTGGGAGGGCAGAGTGGAGATTTGTGTGTGGGGTGGGGGGTGTCCCAACGCCCCTTGTTGGTCCAGTGGAAGTGAACACAAAGCCCTTTGCATCCAAAGTCTGGTTGTGGACACAGGCTACAGTGAGCGATGCAAGAGACCTGGAAGTTCTGTTCCGGTCAAGTTCAAAAGGCACCGAACTGATGCTGGGAAAATCAGATGTCAGGCAACAATGCTTTAAATTGTGCAAAAATTCGAATAGGAGCCCAGAGTCACCAGAAAGCCTTCAGTTCTACTGCCCTATAAATTACTGGGCAAGTCCCTTCCCGGACAAGAAGAACGGTTTAATCGGGCCCTTCCAAGCCCGTGATCACTTCAAAGATCCTCCTTTATTCATGAGGAGACTTGGGGCTCTGTGTTTGAAAACATCCCAGCAATCCGTGAGAGCAGGAGTCGAGAGAGAGAGAGTTTGGCAGTGGGCTTCACAAACTTTATTGCACAGAACACTGAGAACTTGTGTGGAATATTTTATTTTAAAAGACCGTGTGGGGGGTGGTTGCTCTCGAACTCATTTTTTATTACGAAAGTAGCACCTGATCATTGTAAACCAGCAGCCACCCCCAGGAGAGCACTGAAGTGGCTGAAGTAGAAGGTCACTTGTCACCTGTCCCACCTAAAACCACTGCCCAGGGGTAGACACTATTGTGGTCCAGGTGTGTCCTTCCAGATTCTTCCTTTGCATATATGCACTACGGAAACGTGGATCTCTTTTCCCTGCAAGCTTCTAATTATAAAATTAAGACCAACGTTTAAGCATTCCTTTCTCTTGAGCTATATTTCATAACTAACTGTGATCTAAACCAGAACTCTCTCTCAGGGAAGGGAAAATGACCATACTCCATGCAGAGGGCTGGCGTCGGAGCCATGTTTTGACGTTTCTTTCCAACCCACAGTTGCTGCGGAATCGCCGGGAGGCAACCGTGCCCCCGGCCGGGCTGGGGTCTCTCAGCTCCATCAGCCAATAGCAAACGCCAAGGCCTGGCCCATGGGGAAGCGGTTCAAGCTTTTGTTGACTTTTGAGGGAAACCTAAAAGGAAACAGAGTACAGCAATTTCATCTGAAACCAGGAAGACAGAGGACACTAGGTGAAAAGAAGTTCCAAGAACCAAGGCGCGTTCCGCTTCTGAACCCATCCGAACCTCGCGGGACCTTGGTTCCCCGAGGTGTGGCCACAGTTCCAGCCCCCAGGAGCACCGGGATGTTTGGTCACCTTGCCACCCCAGACGTAATCAGAATCTCTGGAGGGAACAGTGACAAGCATTTCTAAAAGCACCCAAGTTGGACCTCAGCCCCACACCAAAGTGTGAGAGCCCTTGCCCAAGAGAACAGAAGAAAAGAAGGCAAAGCCCTGTCTCTGTTCCCTGGGGCTTATTTCAGGCCACCCTGTGGTAAGGGAGACATTTAGGCCAAAAAGATGGGAAGGGGGACCCGTGGGGTCGCCCGGGCTTGGCCACCCGCGGTGTTCTGGCAGCAGTGAGAGCGCGGCTGAGCCTGAGGTCTTCCGTGAGGAGGGGATGTGGGTTTCTGAAGCCAGAAAAGGCAACTTTGTTGCAAATCGGTCTCTACCAGTTAACAGGTGGGGAGCACTGCCCGAGCACTGAGAATGTGCTAAGCCTCGTGGCGCTTAGGGACAAAAGCGCAGCCTAAACAGAGCAGTCCCGGGCAGTGCGAGCCACCGCTCAGTTAGGCGCTAAATCGGGCGAGGAGGAGGGGGCCGAGGGCGGCTAGGGAAGTGAGGCATCCCGGATCGCCAGGGTTGAAACCTCCCTGGGAAATGTACAACCCAGGCCCGAGCACAGTGTGTTCACAGATGAGTGTGGGCCTGGGGTTAGGAGAGCAGGTCACGGAGAGAAATAAATCTGAGTGGACGGAAGGAAGCAGGGGGTGAGGGGCCCGGAAAATGAGGCAGGAAGTTCCGGCTTCCTGTTGGGAAACGGCCGTTGGATCTTTCCAAGCAGACATTTTAGGGGAGCGTTAGTCTATCTGTACGGTAGAGAGCAGATCAACTCCTGAACTTAGGGATGCCCCTGTAGAAGCAAGTAATCTTATACCCCAAATCTCTGGGCGTTCCTTTGCGTCGCCCAAGTTTTCCTTGGTAATTAATCAAGCAAGGAGTAGATCTGGGTCCGGGGGAGGGAATCAAGGGTTTTGGTTTTAGACTTGACGTGTTTGAGATGCCTATTACACACCTGAGTGGAGAGATCAAGTGGGCAGTTGGATGGAAAAGTCTAGAGAGCAGGGAGAGACCAACAAGGATAATGTAGGGATGGCCTGTAAACGGTGATTACCGCATCTGGGGCCCCCTCAGGCCCCACTCCATCTCTGCTGGAACCGGAGCATGTCTGTTTTTTCATTCAATATCCATCTCCAAATACCCAAATCCAAACCTCGAAACACGGCCAAGCCCCAGGCCCTTGTCTCTAACTCTTGGCCGTGTTTTTTCACTTGGATGTCTTGCCAAAGTGTCTAAGTCAATGATAATGAAAATACAATGTGTCAAAATTTGTGGGATGCATCTAACGCAGTGATTTTCAACCTTTTTCATCTCATGACACACATACACTAATTACTAATATTCTGTAGCACACCAAAAATACATATTTTTTTGCCGACGTGACCCCCCCAAAAGGATAATTTTGATTCATTCACACCAGACAGCTATTGCTGTGTTGGCTGTTGTCATTTTCTTATTTGACAGTCTAAGGGAAAAGAGGTCAGTGCCCTAACTAAACAGTCAGGTAGTGCATGTTTTGAAAATTCTTGCGGCTCACCCGGTTGAAAATTCCTGGTCTAAACGCTTAGAGGGAGACACATAACTTCAAATGCTTATGTTAGGAAAGAGACATACCCCAAAGTCAACAACCCAAGTATTCGTCCCGAGAAGTTAGTAAACAAAGAGCAAGTTAAACTCAGAGAAAGTTAAAAGGAGGAAATAACACAGAGAAAAGCAGAAATTAATGAAAAAGAAGGGGAGAGATTGTCTTTATTCACTGACAACACGTCTGCTTATCTAGAAAATCTAAAAAGGTCTAAGCTAATTCTTAAAATGAACACGTGAGTTCAGCAGGGAAACATGGAAGCAGCGCTCCGGCTCCGCCCGGGCTCCGTGGCTCTCCTTCCTCTTTGTGGCAGCGCCATGGCCCGTCCAGCGCGCGGGCTCTGGCTCCCCAGGGTCTCTGCAAGGAGGAGAGCCCACGTTTCGACCTCAGAACTCATTGTCCTGCAGAAACACTGTGATGAAGTTCCCAAGCCAGCCCGTGATAATCCGCTTGAACCCACAAGGCACCTGCGTGGGCGCAGGTAAACAGCGCAACTTCAACCAGCTGGTCCCACTGTACGGGGATCGGATAAAGGTGTGCGGCTGCCAGGAGCGAGCGGCCTGCCGGGCGCCGCGGGAGTGCGAGGAGACGGGCTGGCCGGCCCTGGAGTCTGCAGTGCGGTGTAACGGAAGGGCTGGAGTTTGGTGGCTCCTTCCCTGTCGGAATACACCTCCCGGGTGCAAATGCAGAGTCTCGGGGCGGCTGGTGCTCGCCCAGGGGGAGCTTTGGCAACAGCGTCTGTGCGTGTGTGTCTGTGCTTATGAGCGTGCACACGTGTGGGTGGAAAGCATGTGTGAGCCCTCACACGGTTGCTGCAGGCAGGAGACGTGGGCCTAGGGATCACACGGCCCTGGGTTCGAGCCCCTGCTCCCACCCTGGTGTGGCCTCACCCTTAGGCTTCTGGATCGAATGCACATGGTGGGGGTAACACCCCATTCATACGCTTAGGGCGACTGCAGGAGGCTTCAAGCACATGACAACCTTAACGCAGGGTTGTCCGGAGATCTGAGACTAAAAATAATGTTATTGACCCCAAAATCACGTGGTTGTATGCTCTGCAGGGAAAAAAAAAGTGTATTTACAAAGTAAAAAGAAAAATTTCGCCTAAGAACCACGTGAATCCTCGCCAGGTCACAAAGGACCTTAGAAGCATCGCCTCTTCTTCCTTTGCTGCCGGAGGACTTCAGGAGGTACGGGCAGGCCGCTCCCCCAGCGGGCCCTCCCTGCGCGCCCGCTGCTCCGCCAGGAAAGGTGGGGCTCTTCCACCACCTCGTGGACACCCCGAGAAGGCAGGTGAGCCGCCGGCGGGCCTCGCGCCCCGGAGGCCGGCGCCCACCCTTCCCGCTCGGCGCTCCCCACCCGCGGGCCGGCCCCCGCGGGTCGCTCGGGGGCCGGGGTGCGCGCCCAGCCTCCGGTCAGCCCCACCGCGGCCGGGCTGCGCTTTCTCATCGGCCGTTCCCGCTGCAGGCTCTGCGGGTGGGGGGCGAGGGGCACCCTAACTGGGTCAAACTGATGTAAACTTTAGTTCAATCGGGTCATTGGAATAGCCCCTTTGGGCCTGACCTGGTCTCTTTAGGATAATAACGACCTTGCAGGTCCTCATCCTCCCACCCTTCCCGGGATGCCCCGGGACCTCCTGGGATTGTGTGCCCTGCAGGGGCCCCTGATGTCGGGTTGGTGGGGCCCTGCCTGGCCCTGTCGACCGAGCTGGGGCTCTTTGCTAGTCTTCTCCCACCTCTTGCCTGTCTGCCCTTTCACACCCGGGTGAAGGGTAGCGTCCCTCTCTCATCCTCCCAAGGGGTTATGGGGCCATTTCAGCTCTGACCCACCACAGTCTCTGCCACAGCCCTGCACGCCCTAAGCCAGGCTGAGGCCCTTACACTGGTTCTGGGCAGCTCAGCCCAAATCAAGCTCCTTTCTGGACTGAGAGGTCCTGAGCCTTTGCCCTCAGGGGTCCTCCCAGCGCCCACCTTCTGCTGGGCGGCTCCCTCCCTCTTGCCTCTGACTGGCCCCCCCAACCGCCTTGTGTTTCCTCCGCACTCTGTGGGTCTCCTTCCTCTCCAGCCTCCCTCTGTGACAACACGGGGGGAGCTCGCCCACTGGTCCGCAGGGGGAGAAACGCCACGCTCTGGGCTGGCCCAAGGGTTAAGAAAGGAGGGTTCTAATCCTGGAAGTTCTCACTTTGGAAGGTTCAAAAGAGCCTAAGGAATCTTTTTAAAGTCCTTTCTCAACAACGCCTAAATTTCAAGCCTCCTCACTTTCTGCAAAATCCTATTTTGAATGTTAACTTTTGTTTTCATAGCTTTCCAGATCATCTCTCCACCCCTTCCCCCACCCCAAGCAGGTAAAAGCTAAAGAAGCAGATGACCAGTCCACTTCCTCCCTGTCCCTGGGTGTAGCCATGTCACTGAGCCCTGAGCAATGGAACGCGAGTGGCCCGTGGGCCTCTTACTAGCCTGGCTGGGACACAGCCGGGGCGGAAGGGGGTCCCCCGCCAGCAGGAACACCCTTTGGACGTCACATGGGCCCAAAGTAAGCATCTGTTGTGTTAAGCATCTTAGATGTTGAGGTTTGTCAGTCAAATAGCAGGTCATTTGTGTTTAAATACAAAACAGAAAAAACATATTGATGTTTTTTCAAACAACTGTTTTACTCTTGTTTAGAGAAAAAATAAGATAGAACCAGCTCTCGGATGGCTCACCGTGGGACCGGCCAGTGACTATTGTGACCCTCAAGGCTTCACCTGGGGCCCTCTGCCACTCCTGTGCATGCTGACGTCCTCGTCCACAGTTTGGCTTCAGGCAGCTCCCGGTGCAGGTGATTTGCAAAGGACCGTCTCTGATCTCCAGATCCGTATCTCTGATGGCTCGGATGCCTCCAAGGCCCTTCAAACTGGTTCTGTCCCAAACCACCCCGCCAGCCAACCTGCTCTCCTCTCCATGCGTCTCCCTTCCTTCACCCAGGTGCTCAAGCTGGAAACTTCTGGCACGTGCCCCCTCCTCGCACCCCCCACCTTCCATCTGTCACCAAGTCCTGTTGGTTTTACCTCCTAAATACCCAGTGAATTCACTACCTCTGGCCCTGCACCATCACCCCCATCCTCCCCGATGGGGGTCCTTCTCTAAGCTCCTACCTGGTGCGCCCACCTGCTCTTCCTGCCCCTCCAATCCATTTCCTACCCTGAGCTCTATCATCTTTGCAA
>PVJD01017900.1:0-16170 GCA_004026545.1 Mormoops blainvillei | reverse complement strand
AATAAAATCGCACATCTTAAAAAGATGCAGTATATTTAATTAAACGTGTTCTCCTGCTTTAAACGCTGTCCCCTCTGGAAGCAGCTGGAGAACGAGGGCGGCGGGCAGCAGGCGGGAGGGGGCGGCCCGCGCTGGGGACCCGGCGGCACCAGGCACCGCGGCGGCGTCGTCAGTGGCGTCAGTTGAACTTGTACGTGGGCTCGCTAAGGAAAACCACCTCCCACAACAGGCAGGGCCCGGACGGGCAACCCGCGGCCTCCTCCAGGCCCCTCCTCCTGCGGCCCCGCCGCCCACGGGCACCAGCCTGCGGGGGGCGGTGGCCCCGCGTGCAGCCGGCCCCGCACCCGCCCCACCGCGCCGCGGCCACAGGGATGGAGCCCCGCCCCGCGAGGACTCGCGCCGACCCCCGGGCCGTGTGAAGCTGTCCTCCCTGCCCACACGGGCGCGTGGGAGGAAAAGGCTGGAGAAGCCGGGCCCCCCACCCCGAGCCCGGCGCCTGTCCAAAGGATATGACTCGTAGTCCAGCGTCTGCGTGAGCACCCCGGTGAGCACGAACTCCGCGTTGTGAACGTCTGCCGGCGGCGGAACAGGCGCCCTGAGCGGCACGGCGCGCGGGCGCGCGGGCGCGCGTGCCCCGCCCCCGCCCCCAGCACCTCAGCCCCGCCCCCAGCCCCCAATGCCGCGGCCCCGCCTCCGTACCGATGCCCCGGGCGAAGTACTCGCGGCACAGGTGCAGGTCGTTCTCGCAGGAGATGAGCACGATCTCCGACAGGCTCTGCGGGGCGAGAAGCGCGTGTGGGCGTGGGCCCGGGCCGCAGCGCCACGGGGCGCGGGGAAGGGGCGCGTCCGCGGGGCCCACCTTGTTCTGCTTGTGCTCCAGCAGCTTCCGGAAGGACGGCGGCTTGGACAGCACCTTGCCCCCCGCACACTCCACGATCGCCTTCATGGTCGACAGGCTGGGGCAGATCCCGGGCGTGATGTAGAAATATTTTGCCTAAAAATAAAGACACGAGCACGCATCTGTCAAGCGCTTTGGCTTCCTGGCGTCCAGGCCGCTGCGACAGGGCCCGCGCGCGCCGACCGGAGGGCCCGCTGTCCCGGGAGGTCCCGCTGTCCCGGGAGGTCTCACACTGACGTCGGGTGGAGCTGTCGTCACCCAAAGGGACCGGGCGCACAGCCCTCGTGACAGGAGAACAACAAATGTTCCTCTCCATTTCTACAAAATTCTAATTAGCATTGTAATATCCACAATTATCTGTCCAAAAGAATGATAAAGCTCCTTTACTTCTTCCTGTTACCCACATTTTATTTGGACTCAAAACAAGAAGGAAATGACTTTGATGGTTAGGATTTATTTTTCTGAAGATGAAATTCCTGAACTTCTGGTCACGACGGGGGTCAGGGGGGCGCGAAGCTAAACATGCCTCGCCTCCTGGTACAATTACAGAAAAAAAAATCAGAATTAGACCTAAAAATAACTACTACCCAGAACCGTCAGAAAATCAAGCTGCAACAACCAAGGATTTAAAGCCACGTTCACCCAGGCAGCCAGGAGGGGAGCAGACGCGGTGGGAGCCCGCGGGACGGCCCCACAGTCAGGTGTGGTGGATAAAGATCCGGAAGGGCACCTGAGAGCGAGGGCTCCCAGCCCCAGCCCAGAGCACACGGCCCAGGGTCCCGGCGCCAGGAGGGTGAGTCCCCATAACTTCTGGCTGTAAAAACCTGTGGGGGTTGGAGCAGTGGAAGAAACCCCATCCTCCTAAAGGGCCACAGGGGACGTCAGACTCACGCAGACCCCCCTCCTCCGGTGCCCTGCGCCAGGGCCCCCGCCGGAAGGGCACCTGCGGCCTGCCGGGGGCGAGTGCAGAGCCTGGGGACAGGGCAAGTGCCCTCCGGGCCTCCAGCAGCCACACAGCAGCCCTGTCCCCTGTCCGAGCCCTCCCCGACGCAGAGCCACAAAGGTGACCCGGGCTGCTATCACTTAGAAGGGAAGGGCAGAGAAAGTGCTTCCCAGATAAAGGTCAGGTTAAAGGAGTTCATCATCACCAAGCCCTTTTTATGTGACGTGGTAAAGGGGCTGATCAAGGAAAAAGATGATCCTTTTCCTTGGTGAGGGTTTTACTGAGCAGTAAAATGACAACAAACTCACAGCTCTCAACCACCGAACCTGAAACACGAACAGCGAACAGCTAGAACAGGCATAGAGTCACAGAAACGGGGACCACGGGGAGGGGAGGGGAGGGGAGGGGAGGGCGGAGAACGGGGGAAAAGTTACGGGGAATTAGAAGAATAATTAATAGGTACAAGACAGATAGGGGCAGGTTAAGAATAGTATAGGAAACGGAGAAGCCAAAGAACTTGGAGTGACCCATGGACATGAGCTAAGGAGGAAAATGCCGGTGGGAGGGGGCAACTGTAACAGCGCAATCCATCAAATATGTTTGAAAAAGATTTACTTTTCTAACACCCTACTCCTAAGTGTACCGTGAGGCACTACTTTGTTTTAAACTACCCAAAGGAAAACCCCATTTAGAAAAATCAGACTTTTTGCCCATCGTTTTGGATTTCTCAGCTGCCTCTTAGCAAATGTGAAACACCAGATGATCTTCACTAATTTACTCAGCCACTCACTGACACACAAAAATTTCCAAACTGTTCTAAGTACCCTATTTAACAAATACTTAATCAATAGTCTGAATTATTTAGGCACATGTTCAATTAACATTTTCACAAGACTCCTCTCCATTCTTCAGCCGACGATATGTTTAATGGCAATAGTATTAAGTCTTGTGAAAAGCAGAAAAACCCACTTAACTGACGTCCTGAGCCCCCAGGCCTGCGCGAGGCCTTTCCCCAGTGGGTCTGTTTCCTCAGCTCAGTATCGATTCTCCAGACTCCAGCCAGACGGTGCCCTGGGCGCACCCCGGAGGAGCGGCTGCCCCACGGGTGGGCACGCGTCCCACAGAGGGGCTGCCGGGGTCCCTGGCATGGTTACCTTGAAGAGTGGGGAGACGTGCGCCCTCTTCAAGGACTCTTCCAGGCTGAAGGAGAACAGCACCTCGGCCTCAGCGTCCCGGAGGAGGTAGCTCTGTTCGTCTGCGAGAGGGACGGCAGGGCGCTCAGGCAGGGGTGCCGGCCAGCGCCACGCCCACCGCACCCCCTCCACGGGCCCCGACGGGCAGGCAAGTCCCCTCCTCCCAGGGCCCTGCTTGGCCTTTGGAAACCCCGAGGGCAGCCGCGGCCGGCCCTCCGCCACAGGAGAGAGCCGCAGCCCCGGAGGGACGGGCTCCGAGCTACCGGCACATCCTGCACGGCTGGGCCGCGGCCGCCTAGACCTGAGGGACCCTGAACTCAATTAGGTAATTGTCGGTGAGTTAAATGTTATCCATTTACCAAAAACTCATTCCTTCTGAGTACATGAAAGTATGTGGCCATTTATAAGGATAGTTTTTCCAAATTTTGAAGACTTCCGAGCATTTTTCATTGGTTTTCAGTTTTCACAGTACCACTTTAGTAAATAGAAGGTTAAAGGCCACAAGATGTCTAATCTTGCAAATAAGACCCCCTGGCCTGCACCCTGAGCGCGCGGGCGCGTCCGCGTGTGCACGCGTGTGTGTAACCAGAGCACACCCTCATCGGACGTACCAAACTGGAGGACCTGAACTCAGGATCGGCAAACTGGGGACAGCCGGGTGGCACCAATCAGGACGTGCGCGCCACCTGTCACATATCCCCTTCCTACTGCTTTAACACAGCGCTTTAAAAACGCAAAAACCCTTCTCAGCTCGGGGGCCAGTGGGCTCATCTGGGGCGAGAGCAACCACATCATGAGGAGACACTGCAGTTTAATAATAAATTGGCCTTTGGTCAATTACAGGGACGAAAGGTGGAAAAAGCCAAGAATGTCTAAATACGGAAGATATTTTTTTTTAACGATGAATCGGAAGAGGAATGGAAAGGGCCAGCTGCACAGGAAGTGACGGCTCGAAGGGAGACTTTCTAGGGCACGAGGGGGCCGCGACGCCCTCCGGGGAGCGGGGGAGCGGTCACCAGGTGTGCGTGGCACAGGAAGCGGTGCTGAATGACCAACCCGTGAGCTCTCCGTCGGGGCGCAAAGGGACGTGACCTCGGGGCAGAAACCCGAATGCAGATCTGCCAGTTAACACTAGGGCACCGCCACCCCGCTCACCGATGAACTTCTGGCACCTGAAGCTCTCGTCCAGCCACTCAGGGGTCACGATGTGCTTCACCACCGAGACGGCCGTCAGGAATTTGACCGTGCGCGTGACCTTGCTG
Organism: Mormoops blainvillei; assembly: GCA_004026545.1. NCBI lineage: Eukaryota > Metazoa > Chordata > Mammalia > Chiroptera > Mormoopidae > Mormoops > Mormoops blainvillei. The sequence goes on along the minus strand of PVJD01017900.1, from coordinate 11,874 downwards.
GCGACGAGGTGTGTGCACTTGGGCGCAGACTCAGCGATGTCACCGCCAAGGATGTAGAGCTTCTGGAGGCAAAAGATGGAAGAGACGCGGGTGAGGGCTCGGCAGGTGGGGCCCAGCGTCACTGCGGCCCGGGGCCCTTGTCTCCAAGACACACTGAGGAACATGGTCCTCGGCCACGGCAAAGAACAGCTGGTCAAACCCAACCCACGACTGCCGGAGAAGAGGAAGAGGAGGGATGCGGAAGGCCCGTGTCTGCAATCGAAGAAAATCAAGATCAAGCACGAACTCCCCATCGGATGCCAACGCAGCCCCATGGCTAAGCGAGCGCCAGGGGCGCCCTCCGCGGTGACAGTGGGCACGCCTGGACTGGCGAAGCCGAGATGCCTGTTCCTGAGACTTAACCCGCTGGCCCTATTTTTATTTCTTTATAAGGCTTTTAATTATTTACTTTTAGAGAGAGAGGAAGGGAGAGAGAAAAAGAAGAAGAGAAACCAATCGGTTGCCTCTCGCATGCCCCCCGCCCCGACCGCAGACCTGGCCCACAACCCGGGCCTGTGCCCAGTTGGAGATCGAACTGGCGACCTTTCAGTCCGCAGGCCAGTGCTCAACCTACTGAGCCACGCCAGCCAGGGCCATGCCTGTTTTTAAACGATGGCATGAAAACCAACAAGATACCAACAGAAAAAACTGTCTCAACTGTACTGAATTTTAAAGGTAAAAAAATGAAATTATACTAGATTTATAATAGGAGCATTTATAATTGCTCCTTTTTCCTACAAGTGAAATGTATGAACACATGACACTGGCCCACTTACACCTGGACTGCCCCCCACCCCCGAAACCCCACATCCCTAGTGCTGTCACTTCCGAAGGCACGCTGAATTCCGCAGAAACGCGCACACACAGCTTCCCGTTGGGCCGCCCAACCAAGAAAACGACCCTTGAGTGGCCTGTGGTCCTGAACCGAAGGCCGGGGACGGCCCGTCCCTCTCACACTGGAGACATCTGTGTGGGAGGGACCCTCGCAGCCTCGATGGCACGAACGGCCGTCGGTCTGCTTGCCTGCATCCCAAGGCCCACGGCCCAGGAAGCAGTGGTCGGGGTGTGAGACAGCTTGGAGCGGGTGGGGACCCTCTGGCTGCCGAGCTGGGGCCTCGCCCTGCCATCTGCGCCACGACCAACCGTGGCGAGCACAGAGACACGGCCCGGAGCCCCACGCAGCAGCCCCCGCGGGGCCGCAGAGCCGGTCACCTTGATGTACTGCTGCACCTGGGCAGGCTCAAACCCCGTGAAGAGCACCGAAGGTGTCAGCTCTGGCGCCAGCTTCTTCGTGGGTGGTGGTATGTCTTCAATCCTGTGAAATAAACACACAACAGGACGACAATGTAACTGTTCACTTTAAGAGAGCTCTTCAGAGGACGAGGGGCCTGGGGCTTTCACGCACATTCCTGGCCTTAAGTGTGAGCGGTGTTCCTGAGGGGACACGCAGCAAGTTACCTGTCCTTTTGTCCAGGCTCATGGGGACCCACCGCGCAAGGACTGCCCGGCACCCACGGGCAGGACCCCAGCTCGTGGCTCAGAACAACAATTAAAAATTTTTTAAAACTGGCTTCAAAGAGAGGCCAAGCCCTCAGGCTGGGCCCAGGACGGTGTCCCCGCCACTCTCCCTGGGGCCTGGCCCCCAGCCGCGCCCACCGCGGGGACTCAGGTGCACAGTCACAATCAGACCTCAGTCTCTCCGTTCCCTTGCATTTTTCGAATCCTGCTTTTAGCCTCTTTCACCCAGACAGCCGAGGCAAAACAAATCTTAAGTTTACTTGTAGCATTTTGATAACAAGTCTCAGAAAATGTCATGTAACTCTGGTTTTACTACAAAATTCAGTGATTTGCAAATTATGTGGTTGTGGGAGGAGAGGGCGAGCTGCGGAGCAGGGAAAAGAGAACCAAGCAGTTAAACCGTCCCGAGAACAGCCCGGAGGGAACCAGTTCCCCACACCCACCACAGAGCACAGGCTGCCCCGGCCAGCCCCTGGCTCGCTGTGCCGACTGGCTGGGGGCCACACCGCTGACCCGCCGGCCCCGGCCGGCACTTTCTGGGGTGCCCAGGGCTGGGGGGCCACCGTAGCCTGGGGTGCCAGTAAGGTGCTGCTTAAAGAACACAACTCGACAGGAATTTTTTTTTAATAAGAGAGAAAAGGGGCCCATGTTCCATTTGTCTCCGGCAATAAAATGAGAAACATCGCAACGAAGCCGCGAAGCAGCGAGCAGACGCCTTCCACCCAATTTACCGTGAACACGTCGGGAACAGCCCCATTGCCACCCGTTCCAATGGCCTGGGAAGGCAGCCCGCCGGGGTGAGGGTGGGCTCGTACCTGGGTCTTTTAGAACAAGGCTGGACAGTCGTCCCTTCGTTCTGCTTCAGTTTGGGGGATTGTCTCACTCCCTGGAATTAAAACAGTATTCACTTTAATCACCCCCCCAGGTAAGGCGGGGCCTCCGACACCCAGGCCCGGCGAGCCAGGCGACTGCCACTGCAGGACGCGTGCCCGTGGCACGCCTGGCACCTGCCGGAAGCGCAGCAATGACGCTGCGAGCCGGGAGCAGTGGACGGCACACCCAGACGCTCGGGGACCTCCCAGAACTTCCCGGTCCGCCCCTGTGGCACTTCACCCTGCACCCGCCTTTAGAACTCGGGGAACACGCTCAGGGCAATTACACCCTGAAGGCGACAGGAGCGCCGCTCCTGAACCGGCGAGGCCGCCTCCGAGGGTCCGCAGGCTCCACGACCGCCAGACCAGCAGCACTCCCGCCGGGCCCCCGGCGGCCAAGCGGAGCCCGCAGAGGGGCAGGAGGCCCTTCTCCCCGCGCGGCGTCCCCCATGCTCGGCCTCTGAGCTCGGTCGCTGGCTCCTTCCAGAAAGCCATTTTCTTCCTTTACTGTTTGAAACAACTGCCTCTCAGTCTTACTGTCTTCTCTACCCACAGCTACATCTCAGTGTTGCTGCTGACCTGAACCACCTAGGGAAGCCCACGCAACAGCACAGCCCCAGTCAAGGCTGGGCCCCTCGGCACCCCGGTGCGGGGCCTCGGGCTCTATGAACAACGGCGGGAAGGTCCTGACGACTTGTTACAAGCAATGACCCTCAAGTGTCTACATCCCATGACCGGGTTTGGTCCCCAGACAGCACTTGCTGGCGGTGAGGTCAGACAGGACTTCAGTCACTGACGAAGCCACGAGAAACCTCGGCCAGACCCCGCCTGAGGACGCGAGCCGCGAGGCTGGGGAGGGACACACTGGCGACCCCGTTCCCCTCTTCATTGGAAACGCAACCAAAGCATCTCTTCCTGCACGTGGACTGGGAGAGGACCTGCTTCTGCCGATATGTCAGAGCGGGCCACGTGTCATCAAAGCAGAGAGCGCTCGTGTGACCAAGGGTCCCAAGCAGGAGAACGCAGCCCCCAGGCCGCCTGACCAGGCCACGCCACAGCACTGACACCTGCCACACAGCCTGGCGGCAAGAACACCGTCCTCAGTCCACAGGCGCCGTGAGAACAAACCCTCTGCAGCCCATGGGAAGGTGGTGACCGGCCGGCAGGACACGCCAGTCCCTCATAAACCACCGCGGGACACCTGTGGTAACGCGCCCGTACGCCTGCACCTTTAAACGACACTTCCCCAAGAACAGCAGGCCGCTGCTGCCTCGGGCCGTGACAAGGGACAACCCACAGCAGAGCAAGTCCCTGCAAGAAACCACTAAAACAGTCACGTGGAAAACCAGTGTTAGGAAAATCAACAACGCCCCGCCCACTGCACTTCACAGGGAGAACAGGGCGCCCAGAAAGGAGGGGCCGCCCACACCTGAGCCACCGCCACAGGGACCCCGACCACAGCGGCGGCCTGGGGTGCCGGAAGGGCTCGCCCTGCCCACGGGCCCGGCCTTTCAGACCCCGCCGCCACCTGGGGTGAGCTGTGTGTCCAGGGGGCGGCCCCAGGCCCCCGGAGCAGCCACAAACCGAGCGCCATCGAGGGGCACGTGTCTTCTCCCAGCCCGGTCCGGTGACCCCAGCAGCGCTCTCCGAGGCACAGCGTGGCCGGCGGGGCCAGCTCTTCAGAGAGGAGCCAGAGCCAGGGGACGGGACGCATTTACGACAAGCGAGAAGACACGGCCTCCAGGCTCAGGCTGACCAAGCCTCACGAGCTGTCCGCGCGCAGCAGCAAGACACCCGCTGCACCTTCACGACAAGGCATCGTCCCGGGGAGGCGCCGGCGCGACCTACCGTCAGCAGCTCGGGGGACACTCTCACCGGGACTCTCCACGCATCTAGGGAGGAGAAACACGTTACTTTTACAATGAGGCGCAGTTCACACAGAACAGCCTCTGGAAGCAGTGCTGGCTGCGGCCGGTCGCCCCGGACACACATGGCCCAGCTGACAGTGCTGCGAGGACGAACAGGGGCTGTCACTGAGTTAGAGGGCCTTCCCGAGCAGGCGAGGGGGCGCGGGCTGTCCCCGCGAGACGCGCCCGGCCTGCCGCGCATCCTGCGCGAGGCCACCCCGAGGGCACAGTGCGGCGGCGGCGCGGCGGAGCGGGCGTCCGCGTGCCACTCTGGGAACAGGCCCCGCCGCGGAGAGACTGTGGGGGCGAGCAGGGCCGACACCCAGGGCCACGGCGCGTCGCCCCACGCGGCACCACGCCTAGGACGGACCGGCAGCCAGAGCTGGAGGCGCAGAGCGCGGACGCTGCGGGAAACAAGAGCGGAGCGCGCTCGGGCCCGAAGCCGCGGCGGACGGAGCGCCACGGGCTCCTCCCCAGGGCGGCGTCCGGGGCGGGGCTTGAGCGGCCAGGGTACGAGTGGCGTCCAGCTCAGCGGACGCAGCAAGTCAGGGGCTGAGGCGTGTGCGGCGGGCACGGGGCCTCCCAGGGGCGGCCCACACGCACGTCAGACGCCCAGACGCTCGGGGAAGCCCGAGCCACCTGCCGCAGCGCCAGCCAGCGCAAGGGCGGCGGCGGCGGCGACGCAGCGAGGACGCGGGGTCCGGCCTCGCCAGAGGGAAAGTGGGGGCTGCTGCGACGACCGCGGCAGACCCCCGAGGCCCTTCCGTCTCTATGCGTCCATGAAAAAGGCCCGGGCCCGGGGGAGGCAGGAGGCGTGGGAAGGAGGCGGGCGCTGGAAACCGAGCGGACGGCCAGCGGGCCGCGGGGCGGTGGGCGGGCGCCCGGGTTGCCGCGCCGCGCCGGGGCCCACTCACCCAGGAGGTTGAGCACGAGGTGGGGGGCCGGGGCAAAGGGGTCGGGCAGGCGGAAGGCCGTGTAGCGGCTGCACTGGACCTGCCGCAGGGCCTCGAAGTTCCCCAGCAGGATGTCCCCGAGCCACTGCGCGTTCACGCACGGGATCCTCCACTCCTTGGCCTTCTCGTACTTCAAACCCGTCGGTCTTTTTCGGTGGAGAGAACACAGTGGTTAAACGTTAGGGCTGCCTGCCGTCCACGTGTATCTTTATTTTCCACAAAAGCCAGCAGAAAGGTTTTCTCGTGTCAGAAGCGGCAGGGACGCCTCGGCCAAGCGGAGGGTGGGCCCTGGCTGGTTGGCAGGTGTCACTCCACGGCTCGCGCTGGGTCACGCAACGCACCCACTGGTCCTACGTCTGCCGTGTCCCTTTGGCCCAGTGACGGTCACTGACACGTTGTTCCTTTGCCCAACCTCCGCCCCGTGTCTCGCGGACAGCGCTAACGCCGGCACGCGCGTCCCTGCCATGCTGCGCACAGGCGGGCCTTCGCCAGCACCTGTGACCCGACGGGCAACAGCAACGTGCCGATGGCCGCGGCGCCACGCAGTGCGCTTACTCTTTGCAGATGAGGACGGTGTTGCTGCGACACAGGTAGCCCGTGTACTTGGCCCCCGCCAGGTAGGCCATCAACTTCAGGTCATCCCTGTCACCGTCCACAAACCCAGTCACAGAGATAATCTGAGGGGAAAAAGAGCAAATACAGCAAAACACAGGTTAACCGAGGACCTGTCCCTCCCCACGCGAGCGGCCTCAGGCAGACGTGTACAAGCTTCCGCTCTCTCTGGCACTGGGGGACACGGGGCAGGTATCGGTCAGCCCTGCGGTCCCCATCCTGACTGGCCTGAGACCATCGGGGCGGAGAACAGACAACTACCGACTGAGCTCTGCCCGAGAGTGGCCACGTCTGGGGCACAACTCCCCGTTTATTCCAGAATCTTAAACGGTGTCAGAGACACCGAAGGACCGGGCAAGCCCGCGAAGCCGACAGACGCTGGCCTTACGTGCTGGGAGCACGGCTTGCCTCCGGGGGGGAAGGCCACCGGGAAGTGCAGGGCTCGGTGCGGCGGCAGCAGCTGCTTCTTCTTGAGGACAGTGTTGAGCCAGTGCGCGGTGACACATCGCTTCCTCTCCCTGAGGGCCTGCCGGACACACAGCGGGGCTCGTCTGCGCCGGGCCGCGGCAGGCGCACGGGCACCGGGGGGCGGCGAAGCCACAGCCCCACACAAGGAGTCGGAGAGCTCCACTCGCTCAGCCCCCCTGTTCACTTGGGTTCCTGAGAGCACCACGCTGGCCGTGCTCCCCGCGAACCGGACAAGACCCTGCCCCAGGGGCGCAAGCCGGAAATCTTGTCACGACCTGAAGTCGGACTTCCCAGGAGGAGGCCCGCGTACCACAGCTCAGGGGGAGGGGTGCCTGCCCACCCGACGAGCCCCAGGATCGGTCCCCGCAAGGACGCCCACGTGAGCAGCTCAGCGGCGAGCCAGGCAGTGGCCACGCTCCTAAGGAGGGGCTCCCGGAGGCCACTCATCACGTGCAAAACAACATGGGTACGGCTACAAGTTGGGACATCTTTTAGAAAAGAGAAGGAAGGCTCGGAGGGGCGTGTGTCCCGCCGGGCCCTGTGGACAGAGTCCCTCCGGGGCTGGGGGGGAGTGGTCTTGCCCACCCTCAGCACCGTCGGAACCTCCCTTTCTCCCAGCGCAAAGACAGAAAAGCCTGGTGTCCGCCCGGTCACCGACCCTCCCGCGGCCTGGGAACATCACCCTTTGAGGTGCACAAGCCGCCCCCACACCGGCGCCCGCAGCCCAGCACGGCTGCCGACTCACCTGCGCGAAGGCCCCGCTGACTTGGCTCTCGCAGAGCAGGTGTGTGCAGCGGCTGGAGAAGGCGGGGTCCACCGTGCCGCCGTGCGCCTGGATGATCTACACACGGGAGCGGCGGCGCGGTCAGCGGGAGCCCGCAGCACCGGCACGGCGGTCACTTCACGCCGCACGGCTTCTCACAGAAGCCACCGCAGGTTTACACGGTTTGTTTCCCCACGGTATAAAGACACTGGTGAGGTGTGCGAATGGGCGTTCCCAGGGAGCGCGGCGAAGGGGCCATGGACTCCACGCCACTTTAACTGGGACTTCGGAGGGAAGGCGGAGGCGGAGTGCCTCTCAGTGAGTGGGGTGTCTCACTCTGGCAGTCCCGAGGCACTCCGGATGAGCTAACTCTAAGTCGCGGGGCTGTCCTGCGCATTGCGGGGTCAACAGCGCCCCGACCCCCACCCACTGGGTGGATGCCAACAGTATTCCCCAGCCAGGACAACTGAAGGTGTCCGCGGACACTGCCAAATGCCCCAGGGGCGGAATCACCCTGCAAAGAACCATTATTCTAAGGGGGGGTGGGGCAGGCAGCAAATCAGACCGAAGGTAGTGAGTGGCAAGAACGTATTTTTAAAACTGGACCCAGCTTTGGGGCGAGGGGACTGCTCTGTCCCCTGCTGGCGGGTACATGGTACCAAGCGTCTGTCAAAACTGAACAAACTGTGCACTAGACAAGGAGTTCACTCTATGTCAGAGGGGCCTGCAGCCCACAGGACGGCTTCAACAACCACTTCAGAAATCCGGTTCTCGCCTGTCGCAGCAATCCACGACGTGTGACAAGGCGTGTGGCAGAGAAGCTCGTCGTCCAGCCCACAACGCGCCACATCCACGATGAGCGACGTACTCGAACACAGTCTGTGCTCTCAGTTTTCCACTGTCAGACGTCGCCCGCCACCTCCCACAACCCAGGCCACCTTCTCCCCACAGCTTCTCCCACCCACCCTGAGCCTCCCAATCTGGGACTAGGCTGCCACCCAGGGACCGGAGCACTGCCATCCAGGGTGGGCTTCCCCTCCGCACCTCTCACACTTTCATCCCCAAGCCCGGCAGAGGAAGGTCCGTGCGCTTTAAAAGGTCGCAGTTCCCCGAGGGGCTTGAGGCCGAGCCCCACAGCCTCGCACTAGCCCGTGGCACGGCACGACAAGGCCACGGGAGATGCTGGCCTCCCCCCAGCCGATGCCAGTGCCGTCCTCCTGCCCCTCGTCCTGGCCGCTCTCATCCACCTGGAGTTCCCTCGCCTGCATCCCAGGGAGCCCCTGCCCCCCGGCCGGAGCCCGTTCCTGCTTCCACGCCTTCTGAAAAAAGCCTGCTCACCACCTGCCAGCGCGACGGTCAGTGCCCCTCCGCCGGCCCCTTCCCTCCCGGGCCTCCCCCGGCCAGCAGCCTGGGCCACGGCAGGGCCCACGCGCCACGGAGCTCGCAGGGAAGCGAGCTCAACACGGTGCTGTCTGAAGCCCACTTCCACTCGCTTCAAAAGCCACTGTGTGACTCGGTTCTGATCTGTGACATTGCAAGAAAAGTTGACTTTTTCTTTTAAGGCCACCATGCAAAGCGATGAATAAGCGGGCTGCAGGTGCACATGGGACACGCAGACTCACAGTCCCCTCCAAGCTGGAGTCGGGGGTGTCTAACACCCGCCTCTGCAGAGACAAAGTGACTAAGACACAGGGAGGCCGATGGTCCCTATCCTATGTCACCAAAAACCTGACCTAACTCCCACATCCCGTTACTGACAAGGAACCCACGCCCCTTCGGGTACCAGCGTTGAAAGGGATCCTACCAATGATCGAGCCCCAGCCTTTCCCTGGAAAGCCCAGCAAACCGAGGCCCAGGAAAGTAATCTGCCCGAGGCCACGGGAAAGGTGAACGGCAAAGCCCACGACAGACGCAGAACACAACGCAGGTGTCCCGGTGCAGGCGGCCACAGGACTGCCCTGGGGTGGGCGCTCGGGAAGGGAAGGAAACCCAACCCTCAGATCAAAGCCGCCAGCCTCCCAGGCACAAGCTCACCCTCTTCCAGGTGGCCAGCAGCTGCTTGTCGGACATCTGCTCCGGGTAGTCTGCGATGGCGAACACGCACCCCAGCAAGAAGCCTTCTTCTGGAACTAGAATTGTACAGGAAAAATAAAAAATGAAAGCCCCACAAATAAGTGTGCACAAACACTTAAAAACCCATCCTGCTCCTCAGTGCGAAGCCAGGAAGTCGGGCGCTCCCAGCCCGGCCGCCGCCCCCGCCTTCGGAGCCGCCGCTGCGCAGGAGGCGTGGCGAGCCCAGGGCCCCGTGCGGTCTCTGCCAGAGCCCGGGCCGCTCACCGGCAGCCCCGCAGCAGCCTGGCGGGCTCCAGATGCCCGCGTTCGCTCCGGTGCCCGATGTGCCAGACGCCAAAGATGGCGTGCCCGCTCCACTATCACCGCCAGCTCCGGCTAAGTCCGCCACTCGCGGACCCACTTTGCACCAATTACGTTGATGGCCATCCTTCCCCACCCTCAGACGCTCTCCAAGCACTTCAGTAAGGGCGAGGCTTTCGAGGGAAGGAAAGAAAAAATCCCCGTTACTAACTCTCCACGGCGGGGTCGTGTCCAAACAGCTGCTGCTGGGGCTGCTGGGGCTGCTGCGGCGGCGGCAGGGGCGGCGGGGGCGGAGCCTGGTGCGGCAGCGCCTGCGGCGTCTGGCTCAGGTGCTGGGCTGAGTGTGTCGGCGGCAGCTGCTGCTGCTGCTGCTGCTGCTGCTGCTGTAGGCGCTGCAGCTGCTGCTGCTGTAATTGGGCCAGCTGCTGCTGCTGCAGCTGGTGCAGCTGCTGCTGCAGGGCTTGCTGCTGCTGCTGCTGCAGGGGCTGGAGCTGCTGCGGGCGTGGCTGCGGGAACGGGTGCGGCGGCTGCTGCGGGAACGGGTGCGGTGGCTGCTGCGGGAACGGGTGCGGCGGCTGCTGCGGCATCTGCATGATCTGCTGCGGCGGAAGGTGCAGGACCGGGTGCTGCGGCGGCGGCGGCGGCGGCTGCTGCGGCGAAGGGTGCGGCTCCGGGGTCACCTTCACTTGGCTGAACAGCAACGTGCCGGCGTTCGCGTGGCCCTGCTGGCCATGGTTCACCTGCTGTTCTATGTTTTTTGTGGGTGCCGAAAGGGACTGCAAGATCTACAAACATAAACGAGGCAAAGTCACCCGCAGTTCCTCGCACACGCTGACGGTCAACGAGGGAGCAAGAGCGCGTCTTATGCCGTCCTTTAATATTCCACTAAACGGCCACTGCGTTTTCCTTTGGTTTTTATTAAATAAGCCTCACCAACTTCAACGAGCAAGTCAATGAAGTCACATTTTGAGACCAAGAGTTAGAACCAAGTAAAATGGAATAAGCTGCAGAAGGGCAGCTGACAACCGGAAGACCCCGCGGCCTCTACGCTGACAGAGCACAGCCCGAGGGGTCCCGCCCTGTGCTACTCCGCGGGCCGCCGGGCCCCCCGCCCGCCCCACACCTTCCTAACTAATGATGCTCGGGAGCGACGGGCAGTGAAGGCACCCGAAGGCACACTCACGCCCCTTTCCCGCCGCTGTCACAAAGAAAGCGGTCCCAAGAGGGTCAAACGTGAAGACCCCCCAACGTGAGCGCAGCGGGAGGAGCCTGCCCAGACAGCCGAGGCCCCATCAGAGCCACGAGCCTCTCGTCTGCGGTCACCCTGCTCTGCACACTGGCACTGAGGGACAGTCACCAAGGGAGAGGTCCGGCACCAAGAGCAGGCTCGCTGAATGGGAGACGTGCCCCCAAGCAAAGGAGCCCCCGGCCCCCCTCACGCTGCCTCGGGCTTTCAGATGGACGAGTGACTCAGACGAGAGAAAAGCCCGCAGAGGCTCGGCACCCCCCCTGCCCCCCGCCCTGTGACGAGGGGAGCCAGCTGAGGGCTCCACCATTTCCGACACAGGTAACTGCCACCGTGCACGGCTAATAACAGGGGGACGTGTCACACAACGGGCTGTGCCAACATGCTCAAATAACAAAGGTCGGAGGCCAACTTCTCACCGGCCACGGGGACCGGGAACAGAGTCTACGGAAACTCCACCAACACGGCTCGACCATATTGAAACCATACTGGTCTCCTGAAAAAAACTCCAGAAATTCAATTTTAACGGAACCCAGGGCTATACGAAAACACCCAATATGTTTTTAACATCTATCTCCCACTTAAACAGTTCAAAACATAAAGGTTATTTGTTTGCAAGGGCAGTGGCTCTGGATTTAATGACGAAACCACTGGGGTTAAAACTGAAGACCACGCGACGGGGCGGCAAGCTGCCTCTGAAGGGCCCGCACAGAGGCGGCGTCTCCGTCAGGGGGTCGCCCAGTGCTTCCCAGACGACCAAGCAGACACGGCGGCGGCAGGGCACCTCTTCCCTTCCCTTCCCTTCCCTTAAAGTCATCAAGAAGTGCCCAGCACGGTGGAGGGAAACTGACCCTGGCACATCCCCTGCCCCGCCAGGACGGCGCTGCGCGGCGGCCGGAAGGGCCTGGCCTGTGTGTCTGCAGCGGCCGCCTCCCGGGAGGGACTTTACCACTTCACAGCTTTTGCTGACCCTTGATGATCTCCATCTTGTTAGTCTACTTCCACCCTCAGGAGCGACAGGCCACGCTGAGTAACTGATGAGTAACGGCAAACGCCGTCGGGCACACGCAGAGGCCCAACAGGGGGCTGCCCCCCACCACAGCCTCTGCACGCCAACCCCAGG